>LOND01006909.1:8253-25648 GCA_014220965.1 Paragonimus kellicotti
ACTTATAGTCGTGCCCGAGAAATACGGCTGACTTTCAAGCGTTCAAAAGCACCACGGGTGCAAAGCAAGTCAAACTTCTGGGTTATGAGGTGCCCAAAATCAGCACCAAATCGGACCCGGATCGCCTGAAACCTCCACTCCATCCCCCTTTCACTTTTGACATCACAAAAACGAAATGGTTGGATTATTTGCATGCTATTCACAGCGGACATCTCACATCCCCGAAAAAAATCAACATGCATGCATGTAGTACCACGTTGTCTTTCTCTACCTAAGCCAAAGATGCCTTTGAAGCTTCACAAGACGAGCCGTCCAAAACCTTTATCTTCACTATTCAATGCAATGTCCCTTCGATCGATGAAATAGATGCCTCTGACGTTGCAACCATAGGTGGAGGTTTCAGGCGATCCGGGTCCGATTTGGTGCTGATTTTGGGCACCTCATAACCCAGAAGTTTGACTTGCTTTGCACCCGTGGTGCTTTTGAACGCTTGAAGGTCAGCCGTATTTCTCGGGCACGACTATAAGTTTTCGTAGACTGAGGTTATGTCCGACAATGGTAATATTGATGAAATTACGAGGATGTCTTTCAGTCGTTTACGTGCTCTTATGCCGTCAGTGGTCCATTGAAAGCACGTGACGTTGTTAATCACATCACGTGGAATTCGACGAAACTATTACGAACGTCCGCAAGTCCCAAAGGCCGTAAAAGGTCTTTCCTCCCAATAAGGACTTGTTGATAGGCTCTTTTGAAATCTAGTCATGTGCCGCAGGTTACGATGTTTTCGACCACCTCGTCGATTTTATAGAGTGGATAGACGTTAAACGAAGTACCTTTGTTGATCGTTTGGTCGTAGTCAACTATCACTTTTCTTTTTTGCTGGTCGTTAGTGATGACCAATACTTGAGCGTCCCAAAAGGAAGACGAGGACTCAGTTAACTCTTCAACAAGCAAACAGCGAATTCCACTACACACAAATTTTATTTTGGTTGGCTTAAGCCTTGTGGATTTTTGCGCGATCGACTTAAAGTCCCGCATGTGATTCTGGAAAAGACAGGGTGGTTCACTTTGAACGGTGGTCACTTTGCAGAGCGAAAACGGTGGTTTTGTGATACCAGGCGGAATTTTAACGCTTTCGTGAAGTCTGAGAAAGCCGTGTCCAGGGGGAATTTCTGCCCATATATGTAGCACAGCTACCACTTTAACTCCGCTATGCACAGTATTTTTGCGGCTGATGGATACCAGGACGTGCTCCCGCGTGTCACCTGACAAGATAGTAGGGACCGTGGTTGTCTTATTACGGGATTTGCAACTTCCCAGTTGTTTTGCAGCTCTACGAGGGACTGGACGTAACTTTCAGGACGGCCAGTGTTTATCAATATCTGGAAGCATGTTCCGTTAACTTTGAGACCAACCGCGACATTCGAAAGACAGTCAGAAGCAGCTGCTGGCTTGTTAGCCGCAGTGGACGGGCGGATGATGGGAAATAAAGCTATCGGTTCGGAGGTGTCACGCAAATCTCTTGAAATTGCCGCTTCCCACTTCTCACTGTATGATGCATCTCGAGCGGGCCACTTCAAACAAGGGTGTTTTTACCCACAGCAGAAGTGTTTGCTAGTAGACGAGCTTGAGGTCGTCATATAACGTATTTTGACGGGGCTGAGTGAAACTTTTGAAGCTATTTCTGCAACCATATGTACGTTAGTCGAAGCAGACTGATATAATAATAATAACTTTTGTACTGGTTCAAGCTGCCTAACCTGATTAAGGTCGGTCTGAAAGTTCAACGTCTTCTGCTTCAGTATTGTGTGCCAGATTTGACCAAGCAATAGATCACTTGCCAGAACATCTCTACTCGCATCATTTCCATTTCACTCGGCTTCAAAGTTGCAGTATTTCGCAGGGGACCTCTACCTTCGAGCAAGCTGATCCAAGGTTTGTCAGCATTCTTGTCGGCAAGGTGCCAACATGTAATGAGTGAATATTTCGTTCTTGTATTTAACATAGAGGTCCCGTATTACAGGGGTGGCTTCGTCATATCTACCGCATTCAGAAACATTTGTAGGGCGACGGCGAGATCCAGTTCCTCAAAATGAACAGTTGATTGGCTCCCAAGTCAATGGATGATAAGAAGTTAGTAAAATTGCAGAACCAGTGGTTCCATTCATTAAGGGCATATATAATATTAATGGCGACGTTGACTCCCTCAGGAAGAAAAATTCATTCCATCGTATAGCTAGAGGAATAAATAGCAAACAGTCACGCGCAGCTGCATACTGAAACGACTTCACTTCAAATAAGCATCTATCAAGAGCTTTATTTATCTAACAATGGGAGTTTGAGAACTGAAGTAGAAAGAGCAGATGGATTAATGAACTCCGAGATGAAACAACTACAACGAAACATTATATCACCTGTGATCACTCAAATCACTGATTAGAAGCGGTATCTGAGGTGACAGCCCGCCGCGGTCAGTAGTGTTCCTGTATCTGCAGTATTTATAGTTCCTTCTGTCTATACTCGTTTTTTCTACTGCATTATGTCTTTCCTTCATAGTGTTCCATCTTACTGTTGCAGTGAGTAGCTGCTCAAACCAGCATACTTTCTGAGCACATTCATGGTCGTTACGAATGAATGAATTCGATGTTTTGCAACATGCCCTCCATCCTATCCAACAGTAGCTGTTCCGTCTTGTGAAACACTTCATCATCACAAAATGAATAAGTGATGCTGTCATGAATGCCGGTCTGTTGACAGCGGTAATATCAAACAAAACCGGAGGTCTTTGCAGTAATCCGCTTCCTTTGTCCATTAGGTTTACTAACAGCTGAACTGAATAAAGAACCCAACGGCATTGTGAATCGCCTCAGCGTACGTACAATTATTTACATTGGTCAGCGAAATGCTTGGACCAACACTTGTTAACGTTGAGGCTTTCACATCAAATAGTGTTTGTTGTCACGTGGCACATGTTTGCTAGACGTTGTCATTTTGTCTAGCCCTAGATGGTAGCCAAGACCGTAGTCCTTTACCAAGTAATTGTCAAACCGGTGTCGTTATCATTGAGCTACCACAAGCCAGCCTTGATCTGGTCAGTACCAACTCTCGGCATTTCAACGTTTCAATGGAACCCCCACAAAATATTTCTGATTACTCAAAAATAACCTAGTTTTCGGTCGATTCATAGCTAATATGGGTTTGAACTAAGCAGTCTGGGATTGCCGAGCCACAAGAACTCATGCTGTGTTGGATGAGTGCAACTAAACGGAGGAAACTCTCTAAGTTAGTATGTTTTACCATATGAGTGCACACGTGCAGCCGCAGTTAAGTTAAATTTCCGGCTTATATACCATTTGGCGTTCGCTGCCACGTGCCATACTTGATCACATTTACTGCATATTGTCAGCCTTTCAAAACCTAGACATTAAGAGCAGTCGAGTGGAACGAGACAAAAATCCACAACCCTGTGATCAGTAGTCCGTTTCGTTATCACCGAGTTACTGCGAACGAGTATAAACCTTAGTGTGAGAAGCGTAGTTTGTCCATTTTCCACTGTTCTTGTTAATTGCACTGGTTTTTGCTTTCTTACAGATCTTCGTTTGCTCCTATTTCTGTCGTAAATATGGATGAAATTGAAGCCGCCAAAGCCAAACAACACTCACTCCGTGAAAGACTTGCAGCCAGGCGTCAGCAAAGAGAAAGCCTGTTGGCTGGTCTAGTCTCTGGTAATCGATCCATGAATCGGTCTAGTATCAATCTTCCTGCCACCACCAAAACTTCTACTCCAGAGCCATCTCTTTCTTCAAGCCGTGTAATCAGCTCACAATCAGTGCAAGGGCCGGCTACCCAAGCGATAAATCAGGATGTTAAACAATCACTGCATCTTAAAGAGACAGATCCCATCCCTACGACGAATGTTCGCAAACCACTGATTTAACAGAACCGGCAACTTCAATGGGGGTTCTTGATACCCCCGTGATCAAGACTTCCGGTAAGTCGTACTTATTTTCAGCAATAATTACGGGGAGAACTAGGAAAGTCGTGCGACTTGTTTTTGTTTGTTGTGTAAAATCGAACCCGTTCGCGTTGAATCCATTAGCGTTTTTAAGAGGTTCTTCCACTCTTTTGAACGGGAAACTAGAGAATAAAATCAAACCACCCACGAGACGGTTGGTTTGTTGTGGATTCTTTTCTACAACTTTTTTCACTCGATTATCTCAAATTGGCGACCAAGCTCATGACTGGGCGATTGTGCTCCGGTAGTTTTCGAAATTAAAGGCTAGAATTTTCAGCGTCGTGGACTTCGTGCGCGGCTGACCCTCCAAGACTGCCGCTGACAAGCCTCTGTCCAGACATTGGCAACTCGAAAATCATCCACTGCTGACTTTCGCTACTAGTTGACTTGAGTGTTTTCGTCCTCAAACCATCTTGGTTTGTACAAAGTATCTTCTCGATGTCTCTTCCGACGACGCAAAACACCGCCGCGTCGCTTTGCCAGGGAGTTCTTTTTGAACTGCAATGAGAGCTAGTCCTTTCGATTTCTCCTACTGAGAGAATCCATATACATACTTACGATATACTAGAGTTCCAGAACTCAGATTAGTGAAAAGTCTGACTGAGAGCCCCGAAACTGTCGCCACGTTGGACCTAGAAATGGTCAGACTGTAACGTCTGCTTGGTGTAGTGACGAACGTTCTTTCCGATCCCGCCAAGAACCATTCCAAAATAAGATCGCGCCAGTAGCCCTGGCATCGGTCAATCAATCAATTTTTTCCGGTTGAGTGCTTTGTTTTTGCAACCTCGCGCCTTGTGATTTCCATATCGCTGAAGTACAAATGTATTTGGGCGGGAAACAGTATGAGATGGGCGAATCTGTTCCGCAAGCTGTAATGACCAAATTGGAAAAGCCCTCAAAACACGATTCTGGGGATTATTTTGATGCCTGAGTTCATTGAACCGGAAATTGCACTGAAATTGTAAACGGTGCTTACGTGTAACAGAACTGAATGATTCGTGGTGGAAAATTCCTAGGTTTTTCCAATCTTTTAAACACTGGACATCACACGATCCTCCTAGTTCCCTGTCCGTTTATGCGAATCCTATTGATCCAATTTAAGCATACCTGTCTGTATGTTTACACGACCAATTTAGTTACGTTTTTTGAACGACCTATTTTTTCCCTATAGTCGATTATATTGGAGTCAAGAAGTCATCGTTCAGTGCTCATGATGCATCCACGTTTTGCTTATAGGTTGTAATTTTCACTACGAACTTACACACCATTCTGTTTATGTTCTTATTTTGGGTTGTAGACACAATTACGCCGACAACTGCTCATGAGTCCTGGTAAGCATTAGATGTTTAAGTATGCATATCTATGTATCACTTTTCTCAGTTTCCACGATTGGGTGAATCTTTCATTGAAAGGAAGCACTCGACGCCACCTTGCGCACCAATTAAAGCATGTCATCGTTGCAGGTGTCTACCTTGACCGGGAGCTTGGCTTTGCCTTCCTTGTGACTTGTGGGGCGAGAATATTTGTTAGTGTGCTATTGAGCTGGCATTTTTTTAAAAATCATCGTAAATAAACTTCCGATCGCCGTCATCTCTAACTGTTGTTCAGATCACCTAGTCGTTTTGAGAAGGGGCGCCGTGACCGTTCTGTTGCTCCTAACCTTTCGGGATTTTCCCCCAGCACTAACTTACTGATATCGTGGGACTTGTTTATATACCTGTTGCTGTACACTGTTCACATTACGACCACCTGTGTGATTTTTGTAAAAACATACAGCACACAAAAAACGTACCTGTGTTGGGCAACATCCCTGAAAGATGGTTGGGGGTGAAATAGGAGTAAACATCTGCTCCTCATGGCAATGAAGTCTTCCATGGTTGCCGATGAATAAGGCGAGTCCGTGCGCCATCTGCTCAACAAACCAGAAGTCCATATGTCGCTGTTATGGTAGGAGTGGATTCCTGCCTTGGTGGGGTTCAACATATTGACGAGTGTTCAATTTCCGATTCACACAAGGATATGCACTGTATTGATGAGTTCTAATCAACATGCGAAGCTGGATCCTAACGCTCCTTTTCAGTACCAAAAAGTCTAGACACGAAAACTGCGACCAAATTTTGATCATGTTCGATGTGGAGTTGAACAAAATCCATCACATCTGTGATATTTGATGCCTCAAGGTCAACCACACGTAACCCTAATTCCAACAGACTAACTGGGACATCGCCTCATAGATTGTTTACTGACGTACATGATATCAAACTGAAAAGTACAATGGTGGCGGGTTATCTGTATATATTATCTTAGGAGAATAGATAGAGACCAGGAGTTATCGAAGTTCTACAATGCGCACGCACCGCAACTGGGTGATGGATGTCAACCATAACTGTACATCTGCTGGAACCAGAAGATAAATAAGTTTTATATCATTGACTAACAATTAGTCTACTTGGTTAACTGCGATATTTCGAACTACATAGAAGTGTAGGGGCCTTTATTGAACAACCGCAGTCATTCTAAGCAATAATGGCCCAAATCGTCTCAGTCACGGAATATTGCTTTCTTCATTTTGTGTAATGTTGTGGTTTCATTCGGTGATGATCCCTGTCTTGTTTCCTCTCCCATGTTCGATCTGTTCAACATGGTCGTGTAGATTGATATCATTTTACCGTGCTGTTGGTTTTGAGTTCTTCGAGCCGGCTGCTTAGCCCCGAGAACGAATCAAAGCCAACGGTACCCACCTTTCGAGCTACAGCTGCTTTCAGTCGTTGTCATTGTCCTCCTGTAATTCCCCAACACATTAATACTTCAACGATACGATTCGGACGAACGTCCGCGAGTTCAACGAGCAGTTATTACGCGGCCGAGAACGGAAGCGCGCGGTACGCAAAGGAACCATCGGTGCCATAGGTCGTGGTGACATGACTATATGGCGTTGCGATGTGTGCGGCCGTGAATGCGCTGGCCGCCTCGGATTAGTAGGTCACCAGCGTACTCATAGTGCACCGTCGGCGAAGAGACGACGAGTACGATAGGCTGAGGTAGGTCATGACAGTATATCTGTCAGCATCTCTGTTACTGATTGCATCGACCAAGAATATGGTCGTTTGGCTACTAATCCGCTTCTCCTTTCAGAAACCTGGGTGTCTGCGGTCTTCTACCCATTCTTATCTTCAGCTTTGTTGGTGTATTGTATGATGAATGGTTTGCCTGTTCTTTTCGTAGTCCAATCTGAATCTTGTTTCTTTCATCCTCTCTAGAATGCACTAACATTCACTCGTATACTGAAATGCTTCTTGTATTACATTTTACATATCTTTCTTCTCAGTTTAGATCTTGTCATTGTAGTCTCTCTCTGTTTATTTTCCGAGAGATAAGGGTTTCCTTTTCCTGCTAGCCATTCAATTGGCTAACCAGCATTGGCCGGCTGGACACAAAGGCCTCACTCACACACCTACTGGTCTTATTCCTTCGGGTTTACACCGGATACGTGGTGTGAGTGGAACCACAAGTGGTGCAGCGCAAGCCACTTGGGGTGATGGTTTGAAGCGCAGGCGTCCTCTGGCTTCGGTCACTGTGACAGGCTAATCCGTTTCGGATGCCGCCAACCATAATACTTCAACCATCTCGTGTCTTGGTTTATCCACTCGAATTTTTCACATAGCCAGCATTTCCTTGTCCAACCGATCTGTTGTGCTCTCGCAACCGACCATTGAAACGTTAACTCGTTCGATCCACCTCAACCACAGGTGCATTCAATTGACTTTGGGGCGCGAAGTGTGTCTCACGCGCTGTCTTTTATACTCCAAACCGAATTGTTATGCTGGGAAGAAGTGTGATCCAATATTACATGATGACTGTAGTAAACTGCATCTTGTTCGTCACCATCATCATAGACACCAACACATCAGAGGGTTAAAACTGACGCTTAACTGCCACACAACCACGAAGAAGAAAAAAACCTACATAAAAAGGGAGAAGAAAAGAGGAGGGGAGCGGAAATGGACTAACTACTAAAAACAGTCTCTCTCTTACTGTCTATATTCAAAACATACAACATCAAGGCGCCTACACCTTGCAAACAAACAACCGAGCTGTAAGTGAAAGTAAGGCGTCATCAGCAAGACAGCTTCCTTACGGCTTTCACTGCCCCGCATCATTAAGTGCACTCACTTCACAGACAACTCGGCCAAACAACGACAACATTCACGCCACTGAGCTCGATTAGCCGCCATCTCACCTAACGTCTCAAGCCACCGACTCTGTGAGTCGCGAGGGCCCCAGCCAAGGCACTAACCGCTGCCCTAATTGCGTTTCAGTGAGAAATGGACAACGTTTACGAGTGCCGTGCCTTCTTAGTATGGGGCAATAGAGCACCAGTTTACTTCAAAAGAAACCGCTCCTTAATTTGGTTGAAAAGGTTGTTGTGGTTATGAATTTATCAAAATCGCCTGTTTTCGACGGTATAATTCGTATACATTCTTTACCGCTTTGTTAATTAGTTAATTTTTAGTTACTTTTACAGCTTACAAGGAGTTTTCGCGTTACGGGTGGATGGCGAATGCGCCTACGTAGTGCCTCCGTCAGTCCGATCGTTGCTTTCTAAGTAGTATGAATCATCATTCTCTTCGGGAGCTTACTTGAACGTCCGTAACTCGGATACGGGAGGGAGGGCTTGAGTACGTCCAGTGACAACCCATTGTAGTGGACTTTGCTGTTCAGTCAGTAGCCAATGCTACACTGACAGTCGTGCAAGGCTAGGTCAGTGGTTTATTCTAAGTGGTTATTTTGTTTTCGTCGAACGTCAAATAAGTGTATTTATCGCTGTTTACAAATCGTAACGACTTAACTCGGTCGAGGACGATGTCATCACCATGGATGTAGGCGATTAAAGAGCCTACTCCATAACATCGGACGACGGGATAGGATATACATGGTTCAGTTGGCTCGAAACTGAAGTGACCTGATATCGTTGGCCAAGCACCCTAATGTTATACGAAAACGTGTCGATTCACCGCGAGATTCTTTTACAGTACGAACTTCCAAACAAGAAATCTGAGAAGTATTAGTGGATGTGAACCTTAGGTTTTCTCTCAAGCAGTTCAGTGAAGTCATGTCTTAAGGTATACAAGAGTGAGTGTCACTTCAACATCAGTAGGTCGCCTGCCCAACCGAACAGTTACTCACTGAAACGAAGCATTACATCCAGTCGCTTTGGGATGGCATCGAGCAGCGAGGAGATCAGTCACGTAGAGTGACTACGATAGAGCGGTTGTGGTCTATTTCTTGTGGACAGATCATGATAAATGATTCTCCTGATCAGAAGGTAAATTGGATACTTTTCGATGAAGCAGGGTAGACAGCATTAATGTTTCGCTATTTTCCTGTACGAAGGCCATTCAAAGGTGTTTTGAGAATCATTTCAGAGTTTTTCGAACGGAGTGTCCCGTAGCAACCTGTGTTTATATTTGACGTGATGTCGTGTACAGACGAACACAATAGATACGTTATATGAACATCGTAGTTTGAGTTCTTCTTAAGAACATTGAGTTCCCTTGATCCACTTCATGAACACGGCAAAAGATAAATGTTGCTAGATGTTAACATTTTTTAATATTCGCGCACACGTAAAAACACGCCGTATTTAAAGAACGCTCGGTGACGGGAACAATTGTTAGACTTGACTCATACAGACAAAGTCAAGGGGACTTCCACGGCAATGATTTTGACTGTGTCAGCACCTTTTGTTCACAGTGGAGCGGTCCGTACTGCTTCGGGCTTCGATTACGTAAGAGCGGATGAACGAGGCTAATGGATCAGTCAATTGACTTATATAAACGAAGTGTTCAACGATTGAAGACCGGTTCCGGCTTAGGCGTTGGGTTGCTGGTTGTTGCGTTATCGCGTTCACTGACCACTTAGAAATTTGCTCCGCTATCCGTTGTTATAGTGTTGCATGACAGACAGCCTCTTTTGTGAGTAGTATAGTGCGTACATTCAGGAACTAAAGAGCAAGTCTCAACACCAAGAAGACGATGGACCAGAAGCGACTATTGGAATAGTGTGTACACACTATGGGGGACGTGTCACCAGGGCGAATGACAACGTACTGTTACCCAATGCGTGTGAATGAGTGTACGCGTTCATGGTTTAACATAGATTGTACGATATTTTATGCAATAAACAACTCCGCAGACCAAACATCTTTTGAGGTCAGAACAGTTGTTGAAGGTGGCTATTTCGTCGATTGTTGGTGCAGGACAGCAGAACGCAGAACTGACGTATAGAATGATCAGGAAAGCTGGAGCTCATAACCGGTTAGTTGGTGGTGTGAAAGAATGCGGGGTGTGTAATGTCAGTCATGTCGTTAGGCACCGTTTCATCGTGTCCCCAGAAACTGGGCAACCGATCCACGGAGGTGATTTCCAAACCACCTGAAGCTCAAAAAGCTGTCAACCAAATGTGGTTCCCTGATACTCACAGGACAGCAACAGGATAGCGTCAACCAAGTACGCACGGCTAAAACCCCCATTTGCACAGCCCCCTTGCTCCAGTCCACGGTCGAGAAATACGCGGAGGTATTTACGAACGACGATGATCCGTACGGATTCTGCAACTGGATTGCACATGAAATACCAACAATCGGAACATTTCGACCTCACGGACCCCGCAGGATACCGGTTCATCTTGAAGAGGAATTGAAAAGGCAAATACAGAACATGCTGAATGAGGATGTTATCGAAGAAGCCAACAGCCCGTACAACTCGCCTGTTCTCCTGGTGAAGAAGTCCAACGGGAAGTACCGCTTTTGTGTGGATTTTAGACGGCTGAATGAGGTAACACAGAACACAGTTGTGCCAATACCGTCCGTCGCTGATATTTTTGATAAGCTGCAACAGGCGAAGTTGTTCACGGTGTTGGACTTACGCTCCGGATACTGGCAGGTACCAATCAAACCCACGGATCGTGAGAAAACCGCATTCACGGTAGGCGAAAAACAGTACCAATTCAAGCGCATGCCGTTTGGCCTATCCGGGGCACCGTTCACATTTCGACGCCTGATGGTTCAGCTGGTAAAACGACTGGATAATGTGGCGGTATATGGAGATGACATTGTTATATATAGTAACACGGAATCGGAACATGCTGCCCATATAGATGCTGTCTTAAATCGAATTAAGAACTCAGGACTCCGGATTAATGCCGATAAGTCACAACTCGGACGATCATCGGTGGTGTTACTGGGACACAAGGTGGGTCAAGGTGAAATCAGGCCTCTGCCAGGAGAAAATATTGACAGTTGAAGAGGCCGTGGCTCCGAATTCTAGGAGCACGTCGAGACCATTTCTGGGTCGAGCAGGGTTCATGAAAAATTTTCACTCCATTACATCACCATTGTACGAACTCCTTCGAAAAGACAAGAAATTTGAATGGACCGACGATGCCCAGAGGGCGTTCACGCGAGTGCAACAAGCGATGAACGAGCAACAACTGACACTGAAACTTCCGAATACAAAAGAAACGTTTATCGTAGCAGCAGATGCCAGTGACCGTGGCATTGGGGCAGTACTCAAGCAAAGGGAAGGAGTAATCGAATATGCCAGCAGAGTCCTGACCCCAACGGAGCAGAAATATTCGACCATTGAGAAGGAATGTTTGGCAATCGTCTGGGCACTGGACAAGTGGAGGCCGTACCTGTTGGGTCAACAGTTCCACGTGGAGACAGATCACAAACCTCTAGAGTGGATCAGGACTGCGAGGGACCCGAGAGGCAAATTAGCCCGATGGGCATTGCGTTTACAGGAATATGATTTCACGATCAATCATGTGCCTGGTTCGAACAATTGCGTCGCTGATTTTCTTTCTCGACCGCAGATAGACGACGAACTCCCCAAAGTGACCTTTGGAGTCAACGGCTTAGTAATGGAGCAGGACCCACAAACACTAGTGCGTCTACAACGTCAGGACAAGGTCCTCCGGAAAGTGATTGAAGCTCTGGCAAGAGGCGTGAGGATCCCAACAAATACTAAGGATGAAGAGTTGAAAATAATCGCATCCCAATGGAGAAGAGTTGGCTTAAACAGTGCGGGCGTATTAACGTGGCAGCGTGGCGTTGGGCGCTCTTGCGTGGTAGTCATCCCAAGACAGCTGATGGCAAACTGCCATGAAATGGTACACACCGGATGCACAAGGACATACAATCTGCTGCAACAAAGAGCATATTGGCCGAAGATGAAAGAGGATGTGACAGCTTACGTGCTTGCATGCCAACAGTGTCAGTTACTGAAAGGCGATAGCAACCCTCACAGCCAATACGGGTCTCCGAAATCGGTGAACTCTGGTCGATGGATCTTATGGGCCCATTTCCACTGAGCGTTCGCGGTAACCAGTACGTTCTGGTCATGACAACATTTTACCCGTTGGATCGAAGCGACTGGCGTTCCGGATCAAAAGGCATCTACGGTGGGAGACATGGTGATGAAGCACATCGTAGCGAACCACGGTGTACCAAAGGCGATCTTGACGGATCAGGGACCATGCTTCGAAAGCGAGGAGTTTCGAACACGCATGCAACAACTGGGAATCAAGCGCATCCGAACGACACCATATCACCCGCAAACAAATGGGCTAACTGAACGTAACAACCGAACGATCAAGGAATGGTTATCAGCCAAAGGAGACGACTGGAAGTCTGCGTTGCCACTGGTTGTATTGGCGCACAATGTATATGTGCAGGTGAACACAGAAAAACTCTATTTCAATTGATGTACGGGAGAACCCCTCGACTTCCGGTGGATCAGGACATTGGAATATGGCCAGAGTACAGTGATTCCACCAAAGAATTGGTTGCCGAAAGAAGAAGAGCCAAACGAAATCTGAAAGCATCGCAGGCACACAAATGAGCAATCCGCAACGCAACGGCTGGGCAAAACTAGAATGTTCAACCTCGGAGAAAGGGTGAAATATCGAGATCATCGGAACACGGGTGCCAGCGGCCCAGGATCAAGAAAACTTCTGCCTAAATGGAAAGGTCCGTATTTGGTAATTTCCAGACGGGGCCCAGTATACACGATCAAGAGGGACGGCGAGACGAAACGAGTGCATGGCAGTGAGTTAGCAAAGTGACACGAAATGCCGGCGCGGCGAACCAGAAGAAGACCAATAATCCGGAAGGCAGCACTTCGTCGGTCGGAGAGGATCTGTCAGCAAATGTAGGAGAATCAAAAAATCTCAGAAAGGGGAGGAGTGTTGTATAATAGGCAGCCTCGTTTGTAAGTGGTATAATGCGTACACTCGGGAACCAAAGAGCAAGTCTCAACACCAAGAAGACGATGGACCAGAGGCGACTATTGGAATAGTGTGTAACACATTATGGGGGACGTGTCACCAGGGCGAATGACAACGTACTGTTACCCAATGCGTGTGAATGAGTGTACGCGTTCATGGTTTAACATAGATTGTACGATATTTTATGCAATAAACAACTCCGCAGACCAAACATCTTTTGCGGTCAGGACGGTAGATCGTGGTCCTCCCTTCTTCTTTGTAACCCACTTTTTTGTCTTGTCGGGATGCCTCCAATGAATTTACACGGGCGAGTTCCACAAACCTCATTTGTCACCTGCCTTACTTCAGCACATCATTAAAATTACGCTAGTGGCTCATTCCTTCCCTATCATTCCGATTCCATCTGGCATGATCAGCAAACCACATCGTTAAGGTATGTTGCAACCATCTTTTACCTTCACAATGCAACGCACTGCGGCTCCTACTCGTGTTGTCCTTGATTAGCACGCCTTTGGTCCTGTTGAGACGGTTTTACAGTGTGAATAAATGAACTTGTTCACTTGTTTTTCAAAATGAAAGTGTTCTGTGTGCTACTTAGCACATACATCCTTGTATCATAGGAATGATGTGTAAAGTTTGAATCTAAGGATAGACAGATGAAAAATGAGAAACGAGCAAGGTGTGTAAGGCTGCGAAACGAGGATGACGAAAAACACCATAGTAACCGACCAAATTGTCGAATGTTTGCGAACAAAGATTTCTTTTTTTTTAGATGAGTTAAGTGCATTGACTAGATATTCCCTTCTGGTCACATCGCTTACCCTTCCCTACGCACCCTGTTCTACGCCTTAGTGATGTGTCGCAATCAATTTCCTTGCTCAAGAAAACTCCATCAGACAACAATCGGACTTCGGTCGAGTCGCTTTCTACACGCTCGCGTCCGCCACAGACGTTGATTCCCACATCCAGAGCTGCCGATGGCAAGTCAAAACGACGATTTACATCGGAAGCGAAAACGAAAGAACACGATGCGGTTGTGGAACGAAAAAGGCCTTCTAACCGAAACACTGCATCGGTTTCATTACCTGCTCCTCATCCAACGTCGGGTTCCTCTATCGATTCTTCGGCGTCAGCTAGCAAAGAGCAAGCCTGCTTGTCCAAACTTGACAATGAATTGGAAGATTTACTCGGTGCTCAGACCGCCCGAGAAAAAGAAAGCAAACGGGTGCGGGAAGAAATCCTTGAGCTGTTAAACACCCCAACTGCTAAAGTAGGTTACCGCTGCTTTCCCCCAGGGTCTTATTCCGGGTTTCCTACATCCTCACCGTGTGCATATGCAAATTTGTGTACCAAATTCTTGTGCATTTGCCGTTCGTCCGTGTCGTTCTGTAACTCTTGTTTTCACACTGGTTTCCTTATTCCATCTCTGTACTGTGGCGTCATTCTCGGTTTGTTAGCTTGTCCGTAAATCGCAATGGATGACAGGACTTAATTATGGTAGAGTAATCGCACAACAGAGTACGATCCAGCATTCCATATGCGATTCTGACAGATAGTATAGCAGCAGGTTGGACGTTTGAATGAAACGTGAGAAACTGTTCGCCACCGTCCGCTATCTGTCATAGATCATTCCATAACGGAGCCGTTCTGGTTGACCTGGACTGTGAGCACCATGTTGTGTCCCGTCTCCTTTGTTGGAGTGTAATTCCGTAAATGATGTCTGTCGTAGAGGATAGCAGAAGCACTTCTGCCAACTTGTTCTCTGGTGTTGATTGAGGATCACATTTGTCATACGTGTGTAAGAAACATCTTGCCTTATGAATCGAAAGCTTAGCCCAGTTGTGTCGAAAACGAGTCCATATAGGATTTCAGTTCTCGACCACTTGTCTCCGTAGTGTGTCATTAGTGGACGGAGTGTTAATGAGGAACGCGAGCGGTGAATTTAGGGGATTCTTAGGCAGATACGTTTAACTGTCCGGGCTTTGTGCTGGTAGACTGCTTATTTCTGTTTTAAGTGCAACATCGGGATCGTGACGCGACCTGTGGAAACATTATGTACGCTTCTACTATCAGCCGGAGGTGTCTCTTGCAATACCGGGGAAATTTTGATCATCCACTCCCTTGTTCAGGCGTACCATCATACAGATCTATGCTTTAGTTGAAGACTTGCGCGCATCCTTGCCATTGTTGTTCGTTCTTATCCAATATGTAGTGCTTTTTACATGTATATTTACGGCATCATTCGATGTTGTCATGACTAACCGCAATTAAAGCTATCGTTCTCATGGATATGGCCCAAAAGGGTATACCTTATTTTTTAAAATAGTATCATCGCTCATAGCAGTTTTGTATGGAGCAGAACAACTCAACCATAACTTGCACTTTCAGGTTACCAAGAGAAAGAAATCTAGTTTGTCACGATTTTTTGAAAGATGGTTACGCAGCCCTTGTTTTTTTAATCGTGACAGAAAGCCATGTTTCTAGCTCATAGAAGTTTATACAATGATTGTTACTCTACGACATACTGCAGTACACTTGGAGTGAAGCCTGAAAGTGCGAGTTATGATTGAGTTTCTCTGCCTTCTAGCAATTAGGTGGTGTTGTGTAGGTTTCATGTTCGGAATCTTGAAACGAAATTTTGGCCACCAAACTCTACGCTTTTTAACTCTAAACACCACATCATAGTGCTGGCGTTGAAATCCCGATTTGACGATTGGTCTCTCGGCGTTCTCCGATATCTCGCTAAAGTTAACGACTGGGAGAGAATCAAGGTTTCCGTTAACCTCAAGCAAACTCATTCGGGCCTGTATCTTCTCTTAAATTCTTCTCGTCCACCCGGCATGAAGAAAATGCTCATCGATTATCTCATTTACATGTCAAATAAGGTTGGCACCAGTGAACTCGAAACTAACAGAGGTATGTAGAATACATGAGTACTAGTTGCTAACCGGTATTCTAACGTCAGTAGACCCACCATTGTGCGTATATCAGCTGAAAAATGAACCCTAGAGATTGGCTTTTTCAAATGCACCGTGTACGTTCTGTGTCACAGCTGAACACCTTAAATCATTTCGTGTGTTTCTCTGTATGCTATCCGGATCGTATTTTGACTAGACAATGCTGTAGAACGACTGCTGGTACACCTCAAAAATGCCATCCCTATGAATGGGCACACAGTCTTTGTTTGTGAAGCTAATTGTGGTTGCAACCATATTTGCGTAGGAAAAACCAGCGGGTGCAAGAAAGTGTGATGCTGAACATACGAGGCGTGCACAAATCCCTTTAGGAAACGTACACCAGTTTCAGAAGCTGAAGACGAGTTGTGCTCTACGCATATCGTCGGTGACTTACGATGTATACTTTAATCAAACTTGGAAGATTCATATGGGATTGTCTTTCTGCGCGGAATTATGCTGTGTTAAGTCTTTCACCATTCACACTTTATCCACATGTGTTGATCACAATGATAACAATCCTCTTTCTGTCGTGTTTGACTTGGATCCACCAGTGACGCAAGTTAAACGCTTCTTATCCATGATGTGAATCTCATCTCTACTTAATGGCAATCGAATTCGGCCACTTACGTCATATCACAATTTATGTGGCCCTGTTTCCCTGGTGAATGCTGTTTTAATTACAACGCTGTTGACAAGAGCCACCCGAAATGACTACCTTGAACTTCGTCTTTTATGCTTCATCGATAAGGTAGTCATCTTTAAATTTCGTGTTTACGTTGTCATTTATACGCAGAAGGCTTCTTTCCAGAGTTCGTGTGTTGGTGAGAAAAGTAGAATCAGATGTCCGTGATGCTCGCATGTGTTCATAATCAAGTGTTCTTTGTAATAGCACAAATAGGACGCCAGTGTAATCGATTTTCTTGCAGGAAACAGGATGCTGTGTTGTTCTGCAGTGTTTTCTTTCGTTCGCATACGTTTATGAAGAGGTTATTATCGTCTACCATAGGACGTCACTCAATTTTGATCACATCTCCCTCTGTCTCTCTTTCGATTGCCTCACTTTAGAACTTGTAATTATCACAACTTATGTGATTCCTATTCTTTCACAAAGTGGTTTATCCAGTGTTCACCACAT
>LOND01006912.1:6262-16289 GCA_014220965.1 Paragonimus kellicotti
CACCCGATTATTCCGGACGTCACAATTTTATTCAGTGATTGGCACACGGGTTCAAGGCTAGATGATCAAGGTATCCGGACCTAGTCGGTTTGTCCTACACGGCACCAAGCGGACGCTTGTTGACCCGAAAGGCAATCAATAAAAACTATGTAGCGCCGCTCTTGTGGATTACAGCAAGTGTCAAGAACCAAACAAAAACACTAGCTGGGACATATGCTCAAATTCGGCTCGGGCTGTTTTGAGCTTATCTGGAGCTAAACGACGTGGACGACTTTAAACTGGCGACCCTCGTGTGACAATGTGATGCGCGACATCGGGTTTCACGGCGGGTCGGATTAGTTGAGGGAATTCGGATAAGAGTTTCCCATAAGGCTCGCAAACTACGGGATTGGCTAGCATTGGACTGATCACAGCCGTATGTGACGGCTTACCCCGAACGTCGAATCATAAATTGAACACGATCGACGTGCTTCGACCAACAAATCGATGTCGGAGGAAATCGATACCAATAATAGGAAAAGGTATATCAGCTACCACGAAAACCCAGCGAAAATCGCGTCGAAGACCAAAATTTAAACTCAACAGTCGACGGCCGAAAGTTCTAATGGGTGTCGAATGCGAGATTACACAAAGCACTGCTCTTATATCGATTAATAAGTTCAATCTGTAGGTCAAACCTTCCAGAGAGAAAATGCGACTTTTTGACTGACCCGTTGCTGTCTTCGCTGTAACACGTCAATCTGCTAATATAAACATTGCCCAGACGGCTACATGGTGATCGGCATCGTCCAGCGTTTTAACTGTACGTCTAATGGTACAAACAAAGACCGCTAATCTCTGATCAGGACTGCGATCGGACACGCGTCACAGGAATTTTAGTCAGTAGTACGCTGAATGCTTACACGAAGGTCCTCCAGTTCACGTCGTTTGTCAAGCGTCTTGCGCAGGACTGCCATTTCGATGTCCTTCATGACCAGCGAACTATCCATCCAACTAATGGCGATGGCGCAGTTTCTCGAAAACATGTGTACTGCATCGGCCGAAGCCGCCAAGGACACTCAACGGATGTAAGGGTAACACGGATAACAATTCTTGTGCATACTCAAGAAGTCATTGAATCCACCAAATTTGCAAGAAAAACCCTGGCAACTGGCATTTGTCCACTGCTTATCGCATGTCTCGTAGAATAACTGGCGGCTTCCTGACCTCCAGCTGTAGCCGGTGAAACAGTCGTTCCCGAACGGCCGTGTTTCTTTAAGAATTGTTTCCACAGCCAACCCATAACGACCAGTTGCTAAGCCTAGTAAGGTATCGGTTACAAGGTTCCACATATCGCGAGGAAGGCATCGTATAAGTTGAGAGTGTATCGACCTAAAATATTTCATTGTCCTACCTGCAGTATGATGTGTAAAATAGTTCCAAAACTCATAGTTGCATATTGTACCTAGGCTATTAAGAAAGTTCGCATGATGTATGCTGTCCGATTGTTTGTCCGCATGTCATGTGACTGTGGTGCGAACCCGAACCACACACTCCTCGTAAGCTCGCTCGTCGACAGTCAGTCTCTAACACTTATAGCTAACTTGCGTGTCGGTGCCGCTTACAGCGTTATAAAAGACCACTCGTACATTTCGTCCAATAAATATCCGATCTCTACTCTCAATGGCCTTTTTGTATTCAACGTCTGGTGAATTTGTACCTGGAATAGACGGCTTGGTGCGCCATGTACTGAATTAGTGAGCCCGTTCGATTAATTCTTTTCCCACGGTTATATTTTTTTTATAACCGAGTTACCATTTCTGTATATTTTTGAATCGATTCCTAATCCACTGTACTATAATGGAGGCTCAACCTCATGTTTTACCAGACACTTCGCCCAGTGCATTGGCCGTACCATTCGCACCCTTCCAGCAGAGCAACTCTGAATCGTGGTATGCACTATTAGACGCCATGCTCGCGCTACGACGGACTACTTCGTAGCTAACTCATTTTCACTACGTAGTTGCACCATTTCTACCTCACGTCGTTGACGAGGTGGACGACATTCAGAAGTTGTCGGACTCCACGAAACCCTATAAGCTACTCTAACTAGCTGTAATTAGGCGCGTTGGTTTGTCCGGCCGTCAGCACATTATTCAGCTTCTAAGCGTGATTGAACTTGGTGACCGTAAACCGCTGCAGCTCCTTCGTTGCATGCAACAGTTAGCAGACACGATACAAGTGGTGGGGGCTTTTCTCAGAGCGATGTGGCTCCAGCGTTTGCATAAGGATATACAACTCTTAGCAAAAACGCGCTGGCAACCTTAGCACAGTCAGCTAGTACGGCCGACCGGATTTGGAAAGCATAAGGCGCCACTGTTTCCAAACTCGCATCGAGTAGTCAAGACACCATTGCTAGTTTGACTGCTCAACTAACTAAGCAGCTTCAGGCTTTAACGACGCAGTGCCGAAGGTCACGCTCGACTACCCTTGTTTAACGACACAACAGCCGCTCAGAGTAGTGTGCACCTCACTAACCGTCACCGAACGCCAATCCCGATCACTACTGGTATCACCAGCAATTTGGCAAGACGCCCGACGATGCTGAAAGCCTTGCACTTTTGGTCCAGTCACCAAACAGAGCAGTCAAATCTTCATGGCTACCGACGTAGCTCGTTCGGCTGATCATCCGTTCCTTCCAAAAGATCACGAGTCGGGGACCCGTTATCTAATCGACAAAGATACTGAGGTCAGCGTGACTCCACCTGAGGCTCACGACTCCACGAGATCAGCGGCATCGAAACTCAGCGCGGCCAACGGAAGCACTATCAAATTGTTCAGTCAGCGCCCACGCACACTTAACTTAGGTCTTCGTAGGCCCTTCCGCTGGATCTTCAAGATCGCCGACGTCCAAATGGCAATAATCGGCATCGATCTTCTTCAGCACTTCGACCTTTGGAAGACTCCAGATACCGCCGTCTGATCGACCAAACGAGAATGCTTAAGGTTAACGGGATTTTGACCGATAAGGTATAAACCGGTCCCGTGTATCAAAGCTCTAAAAGCTTGCATTTGTTCAGCTTTCTAGCCTATAACTATCCGACTGCTTTCCGACAGACTTCATCTCTGGTTGCCGTCACAGGTTCCATGAGACACCACATAGTTATGACATGCCCGCCGGTGTTCGCCGAGACTCGCGGGTCGACATTGGACAAAGTAAAAATAGCTCACGCCGAGTTTGATCACATGCCCGAACTTGGAATCATCCGTCGTCTAGTAATCCCTGGGCATCACAAATTCACATAGTGCCCAGAGAGTTAAATGAGTTCGATGGGTTGTAAACGGAAGTTGGAAGCCGGGGCATCCGAAAATTCCGTACCTGGATACGTAGAACCTCAAGGTCCTCAGCAATGGGCTGAAATGGGGAAAAAGGTGCAGTGTCGGCCGACATGCATGGTCAAGGCGAACCCAAAAATACCAACGAGCTAACAGAAACATCATGGTCTGGTATAGCATTTCGAGCCTTGCAATTGCGCAATGAGAAAAAGTCGTCCGCATTCTAATCTCCTATATTGGACTTTTAGCTTTAGGGTATGGCCCATCAGTATCACGCCATTTCCCCTGTTGAGCATCAGCCGGCACGGATGATCCGGGGATTTCATTATCAAAAAGGTTAATGCAAAATCACCTCTAAGCCGACGATACTTTAAAGAGTACATGTACAGAGATTTCAGCTTTTCCTCATACAGCCTGGTTTTCAGACCCCGGAATGCCTTAGTGGCTCGACGTTGCACGGTCTCCAGGAGCAGCTTGTCCTTTTGGAGATGTGGTGGCCAGATCATAGTTCCATTCCCCAAATGCGGTCGAACGGAATTGTAATAAAGAAGTCAGAAACAACCAAAGTTGAACTGAGTAGAAAGACGTTGCGATCACATCAAGTTGCTGGCATTTTGCGTTCGCAAAACTCTAGGGAGTATGCGAAACAGTTGTTCCTGGGTCCTTTTGAATAATAACTGTCTGAAACGAGTACCCATCGAGGTTTCATAGAGCTGTAAATGTGCATAACCTCAGACCTACCATCGTTAAAATTAAGGTGGTTCACTCGAAATCAGTTGAATAGAATGTCAAGGTCTCTATGTAAGATAACAGAATCATCGGTGGTGTTGGCACGCCAAATTTTGACGTCGTCCGCAAACAGTAATAACGGGGAAGTGATTGAGAGTGGAAGATCGTTGATGAATATCAAAAATAGTAGCGGGCCAAGAATTGAACCTTGGGTACTCCACTGAGGCTAGGCCTGCAGGTAGAGAATACACCATTAACGCGCACCCTGTACAGACGGTTAGCAAGATACGACTGAAGCCACTGAAGAAGATTGCCTCGCACACCATAAAGGGAAAGCTTGCCGATCAAAACAGCATGGTCCACGCGGTCGATCGCCTTAGCGAAGTAGAGATATACGACGTCTATTCCATTGCCCTGATCAATTGCTTTCGTCCACTGATCAGTGGCTATCAGCAAATCTCCGGTACACCAACAGCCCTTGCGAAATCCGTGTTGCGCATTGGAGAAAAATCACAAGTGAGGTACTCATAAAGTGAGTCTCATACCAGCGCCTTCTAAATCTTTGAGACGCTTGACAGCAACGTAATCGGTCTGTAATCACTGGGACAATTACGCCTACCATCTTTGAAAACGGGTGTGATTCTGGCGAGTTTCCATTTGCCGGGTACTGTTAGCTAGGAGACGGATTGCGTAAAAAGTAAGCTAGGTGGTCAGCAAGCTGGTCGGTCGCTTTCCGCTTTCCGGAGGTAGGCAATCGAAGCCAGGATAGCTGTCCCTGAGGCACTTAAGTTTAGCCGACACCGCCGCGTGTATTGACAAGCAATCGTGCGGCTTCTCTAAGGATCCCAGCCGGAAACGTGTTTCCACGCTTGTTTGTGCTGTACGCATGATTCTGTGAGGTCTGCCACAGGAGGCTCGACATGGACTCAGTGCCACTCTCTTCGGTCGTGCAATTAATTGCATACAACGATTGTTTGCTCTTTTCCGTACGACTCATCCGTCATCCCACTCTTCTTTTAATCCGCACATTTTCCAGCGTCGTTTAATGCACTCGGAGGTTCCACGCACTTTCCGCGTGGTGCGCTTTTGAGTGTCGCCGAGTGGTATAGCTCATCATGCGCTTCCTTTTTTCCTTTTCTGGTTGCCGCCGTTGGTCCCAGGCTGGACCAGAGATAACTAATAATCGCACTTCCAAACATTGTTGGAAATATGCGGTTTGTTTCATAACCCCATTGCGTTCTGTAGCTCGATGCCTGTTGAGATTACGTTTTGATTTTTCTTCAGAAAATGCATGTGAAGTTGTGAGTGGACGAGGGTTCAGTGTATGCCCATCTGTCCACTACACGTGGAGATAGTATCTAGAGTGTAATTGTCATTAATTTCAGTGTCAAGGCGAACCTGAGGAACTGATGGCGGATGCACAAAAACGCCGCTGTAAAACTCAACAAGGACATCAGCGGCCTCCGTATCAGAACTAGCAAGGCCTGATGGGCCTAATAATTGTGGAACTACAGCTTTCGTCCTGTAAGTTGATGCACAACGAAGAGGCTATTTGGGTCAACGATAAGGCGATCTGGAAGACGTTGTTGATAATGAAGACGGTCACGTCAAATTAGCGATGTACACCGATTCCCTTAAAGCAGCGTATATTTTTTGATCAACTTCAGATCCCGATAATCGATAGCACGTCCAAGCATACCGCTTCTTCAGAATTAGTTTGAGTGTACTAGAGCGTAGTTGACTTGGAGGCTTGTTCCGTTTGGGGCCTGATAATGGTGTAGATTCACCAACGGCTGCGGAAAGGATGGCAGTAAGCTTCACACAGAGATCATCTACAGAGTGAAGTTCACCCAGAATTGCGCTCCTAAGTAACTACGTAGTTTATCCACGTTCACTTCCATGGAAGTTGCTGCGATTACTAGTCGCTGAGCTGACCAGGTCCGTGCTGCAAATGAAGTTGAATAAGACGACCACGTGATCACTTAGTCCGAGTGGTGCGGTGATCGTAAGGTTGTCGACCATCAACTCTTCGTTAGTGAATAAATAATCCAGCCGCGACGGATTATGGCCAGTACGCCACCGAGTGAAATCAGATATGTGCTCCGTTAAGCCCAATGCTCCGATTGTGTGAAAAAATCGTGCAGACAGAATTTTCAGCTTACGTACGAGAAGGCCGGAAAGTTAATTTCAGGTAAGTTGAAATCGTCCATTAATAGAATGTGGGAAAATCCACAGTGGGTAAAACTTTTGATCTAGACCATAAAGTTTATCCTTTGAATTATCTGAGGATGAAGGGAGATAAATGAACCTTATGAGCCAACGATCGAAACCATTAAGACGAATCGAGCACCAAACGGCTTCCTGGATCGCAGCAAGTACTGGATTGTTAAAATGGAAGGCCTGAAGAGAAGTGTGGACATAGAGGGCCGATCCCCCTCCTCTACCTTCAGTTCTATCCGCACGGTAGATAATCATATCCTCTAAAGCGAGCTCGGAATCTAGGTAGGAAGTGCTGAGCCACGACTCCGTTATAGCAACAATCCGGGGCTTTGCGGTAGAACAAATTTCACGAAGCTCAGGTAATTTATTTACTAAGCTAAGCGCATTTGTGTACATGCACCTCACAGAGTTAGGAGATTGACGCCAATGTGTAGATAAGCGTTCGCCTAACAACGCCCAGGTGCATATACAGGACAACACGGCTAGCCTTCACGGTGTCCGTGTTCTATAGTCGGAGTTTTGACTCCCACACCAGTATGACACACAGGCCGACCATCCTTACTCTGTTCGTCCGTTACACTTACGGACCAACTTTGGAGCAACGTGAAGACATCGGGGGACAACGTTCTTCGAAGTAGGGGTCCTCACGACAGTCTACAGGGTACTGTACATATTTTCATATTTCGCTTTATTTTTATAAATCTACACACTTGTTTGAATTGATTCTACTTAGCAATACACTTTTGGTGCGCGCGTCTCGTCTCCTTGGTGCTCCTGTTCGGCGTAGATCGGGGTTGCCTATAGAGAGCTATTCGGCGGCTGCATTTCGAACTGACTATTCGAGTTTATACCTTTGTATTGGGCTAGTCCCCTACAAATTGGTGAGCCCGTGTATTGACTTTTATTACACGTTTTGCCAAAGTTTTGTTCATTCTGCAGTCTTCCTCCCATAGTTCTCTCTCCCCATTACTATGCCTTCTGATATTGAACAGAAACAACTGCCTCGGAGAACACTGTCATGATTAAACTTCCTGAGTTTGGCAGTAGAGACCCTAGATTGTGGTTCGCACAAATTGAAGTTATTTTCGACTTTCGGCGAATCTACTCATCATCATCATATCAGCCATGAGCCTGACCAAAGGTACTGTGGCTCGGGCTGCCGCTCACCTCAACAGTGACGTGGAATATCCTAGAAGAAAACGTTACTAAGAAGGTTGAAAATTAATAGAAGTCTAAGCGAAGAACTAGAAATGGTATGGATGCAGGTACGCCATTGACTGCGACACGCCGCCATCTCGGATAGCGTCTCTAACCAGCGGTTTGAGTGATCACGAGGACCCCATCCAGGCAGGCGACACCTACCCACTTTACTCAGTGGAGCAGTCAGGGTTCTCATATTTCGTGACCACGTTGTCGCTTGACCACCACGTGGTTTCACCCAACTGTTGGTGGTCTCAGTATATAATGCCCGGTACGGTAAACGATCAGCTGGCATACGGAGTACGTGACCTAACCATCGCAGGCTGTGCAACGTGAGTAGTTGACCGATCGATCGCGCATCCCGAGCGTTCCGGAATACGCGCCGGCGAACTGCCGCATTGCTCACGCGATCAGTCCACTTAATGTGGGCTATTTGGCGGAGACAACGATGGTCAAATACAGCAAGCTTGTTGATATCTTCCTTGCGAACAGGCCACGTTCCGAACCATAGAGCAAAACAGAACGCACACAAGCATTATATACGTCCTTTCGACGCCACAGATGACGCAGGTTGGCAAAGGCAACTCGTGCCTTTGCTATCCTCGCTGATATCTCATCAGCAATATTACAAGCTGACGAGATAGTGCTACCCAAGTATGTGAAACTGTCCACAGTCTCAAGCGGATTACCTGCAATAAAGAAAGTAGGAGTGGAAATGCCCCAGTCTTGAAGTAACACTTTGCACTTTGAAGGTGCGAAGCGCATTCCATACAAACCAGCCCGGTCATTCACCTTGTTCAGCATGGTCTGCATGTCTTCGGCAGAGGGGCTAAGTAAGACAATGTCGTCCGCATACTCCAGATCGGTCAACCGAGCGCCAGGAAGAAGCTCAACACCAAGTTCACTGGACTCCTCAAGCGCACCCTCCAGAATGTCGTCCATGACAAAATTGAACAGGAAGGGGAAATCGGACACCCTTGACGAACCACTAGAAGTGATGAACGCCCGAGACAGCTGTCCATAAACTCCTCACCCTGCTTGCAGAGTGAGCATAGTGATCTCAACAGATTCACGTATTTCCCTGGTACTCCCTTGCGAAGAAGACAGTTCCAGAGAACGTTACGAGCAACTGAATCGAAAGCAACTTTTTTTCCAGGAAGTGGAATTTGCACAAGTTCAATGAAATTTCTGACGTATTTCGGATGCAATCATGGATGAATCTTTCATTTTCTGAAACAACTGTGAGTTCTCTACCAGATTGTCCAAATGAACTATTGATGTATCTTGCTTAATAGCTGAGATATTCCACTTCTAATACGTACTAAAACTTGTTTTTCCAGGAAGTAATGATGAAAGAAACCACTGCAATGGTCAGCAGAACATACGGTGGACCTGGAAGTGTGGAGGAGAAGCTTACGTTGTTTACTCATTGTACAAAATATATTTTCCTGTTCCGTAAATTATCCTTTTTGCGTTCGTTGGGGTGCAGCGATGACGCGCGTGTATTCTCCCTTCAGCGCGGAGACTAAGAAGGTCCTATCGTGTTGTTTAGATACATAAGGGAGGTGGGAAACCATTGAATTTGTTGTAAAATGTCGCTTTAGCGAATGCTCGAATCGTACAATGCAGTTAATAGCCGGCTGGCAAATTTTTGCCGTGGCCGACTGCGAGTCTGGCCAGGCCGAAGTCGGACCGACTCCGCTTTGTTTGCTGGAGAGTCGAAAGCAGCTTTCAGGTCCAGAAAGACCAAGACCGTCGGCTGCCTATAAGAGTGCCGATGTTCCAAGATCCGTCGCAAGGTAAAAATGTGGTCAACGCACCCTCGACCGGATCGGAATCCTGCCTGTTCTTCACGTATCTGGCTTTCTCTGGGTTTAGTGAGCCGACGTAAAATGAGACCAGCAGATACCAAACTGATGCCTCTGGGGTTGTCACATAAACTTCGGGACCTCATTTTGAAAACGGTGGTCACTAGTGACTACATATGTGGTCAACATATGTTGACATCAGTGAAACAATCCACTCATTACAGTCTGACGCAGTGGTGACAACATCGACTGTCAATCGGACGTTCGTAGATTCGGACCGCAATTGTCTCATACATTCGTAAATAGAATAGTGTTGATCTCGGAAAAAACTCCAACACGGCTCAAACCACTGGCGCTTTCCACAGTTTTCCATCGATAGGTTATTACCGCACAGCACACCGGATGTCCTTGGAGCCCAATTTTCTCATTGGGCAATTTAATTTCAAATCCAGGACTTGATGAAGGCCTGCGCCTGTTGACGTCCTGATGCTTGACTGGTGTGATCCGGAGATTGACCAGACTGCGTTTTCTGTCGATGCGATGCGTTCAGTAGTGGTCTCCCTGCTGGCACAATTAGGTATAGGTTACACAGAAACCCAACGTGCTCTACATTGACCAATCCGAGAGATTGTTCGGGATGAATTACGTTTTTGACACGAGCGATCCAGCGATTGATACACTGGTTCGAGGCAGGGGCCCAAAGTACCTGGATCCAATTGGTTTTTCTTGCTCATATGTCAAGGGGCTTCTCTTAT
>LOND01006918.1:18594-30579 GCA_014220965.1 Paragonimus kellicotti
TTTTGATTACACGTATAACCCGGGTAAGCAACGAGTAGATGAGAAAGCAGATATTTGGTTTTAAGGCCACGTTTACAGGATGCAGCTAGTTTGTCACGGATGAGAATCGTCCCTTGATATCTTTTGGGAATGGGGGAACCCATCTTATCAAATCTTGATGTAAAAGCTTTCATTCTTTCGGCTTACCTTGCACACTGGCCGCCTGATCCTTAGTTTCAACTTTTTCTCGTTTGTATTAAAAAGCACGGTTTGTCAAGCGGTGGGTTAACACAGAAAAAGTTTCCATGCTGCCCGTTTCAGCATGTTTGTCTGTAGTTCAGATTAGTTTGCTTTCAAAGCTCATCTACGAAGGCTCTAGCAAACACCTGACCGAAGCCTGCTAGTGTTCTAATATCAGTGACCGAAATTCGGGGATTTTGATCACTTCAAACGGATCACCAACGTTACTTGATCGCAGTCTTCGCATTTCGTATAAGCCTTTTGGCTGACCCACTTATTCAGGGAGCATTAGACTCTAGTTTCGCCCTCATTACAGCCGATCAGTAGCGGATATCTTCGTCCGGACAGGAATTTGCACTCCGGCTCTCGTGAGGGTGTTAGGCACGGCATGAGTAACCTCACGATAGGCATGACCAAGAGACCACTTCCAAATAAACAACCACAACCTTGTAAGAACAGTGTTTAAGCTGTCCGATATCGTCGTAAAATTACTAACATCAAAAGATCGCCTGCTACCTCTGTACACGTATGAATAATAGGCAGTTATATGACTCGGTGCTCTGGTGACCTTGAGTTCACACGTAGTTTGTTCTATGATTGGCTGTAGTGTGAAGGCGTACACGCACATCACAGCAGTGTGCACGGCTCACATCAGCTTCATTCATTGTGTTAATTTTTCAGATGCAGTGATAAAACAGAGTCCTGACTGACTTTAAGATAAGCAATTTGATTCATGCTTTTCACGACAGTTTCCCTCTTTCATCTTTACGTCTCTGCTCAGTTTAAGTGAATCATTGAAGCAATTTGATTGCACACACGCGACGAGTAGGTAATATATATTCTTGGTATAAAAATATGTGTGGGTTCTCTATAGATTCAATCAAAATAGTCCCGCGTGAATTACACCCAAACGTTAGTGTATATATGACAGTTTGGCTGATCACGAGCACAGTTCGGCTGGTACATTGGGATTTGAAATTCCCAACTAAACACGTCAATCAACCGCGGATTTCGCAAATAGTTCTCTACAACCCGAGAGTTTTGTTGTCAGCGGCAGTTAGCTTTGTAGCACACAGTGTTCATGCGAATGAATGTTCATTCACGATTTTATCTAATGCCGCCCACCCGCGTGGCATTGATATATTTGTGTTGAAACGTTGAGTTTGTGTATTAATACACTAATTCGGGTCAAATTAAATCGTGTAATCCCAGTTGCGGTTACATTAGAATGGTAATCAATAATGAAATTATACGGATTACATCTAAAGTTCCAGGTTATCAAAAAAAGATACATCACTGACCGTAATACTTCGAATGTACTTGAGAAACGAAATGTGTGAGTCTTTTCGGTGATCATAAGAGTTGAAGCTCAATTTTATACTGCAGAATTTTCGCCCAAAATTAAAACACAATCACGGATACACCACCACAAACGACTCCACTTGTCCTGCAATATAGATATTACCGCGTATGATTGCTCTCTTATGGTTGATTTTGTTTCTGTTCCCAGTTATCAGACTGGAATGGTCTGAACAGGGTTCGAACCTGCAAACGTCATGTTGGGATTTAACATCCAACCGATTGCATCACCGATTCTGTTGTAGCAACACTCATTCTGTAAAGCGAGATCTGTCAAGTCCCCACTTTTAGTCAGTCGTGTCTGTGGACTCTATCCCTATCACCTTAACAGCACTATCAAAATTCAACTTAACGAAACATGTTATATACAGCCTGAAATTTCAAAAACTTTGCTTATGTCTGTCCAGTTGTTTCCATTAAACGGTAACGGGAGACGATCTTGAGTGTGAACAAGGTTTTCCGTATGATATAAATCAATAGAAAGGGTTACAAACCGGCCGTTCCATTAGCAATAGTCTACTCACGTTTCGATGTATCCACTTGAATTTAAAAGGACAAATGACCTCAGTTCACATTCCGTTCGTTCACGGTGCAATTCGAACTTTCACATTTTGTTTCACTCAAAACATTCCGCACTTGTTGAAGAGTCTTATCTAATTCATATTCCTTCTGATAAACGTGATTACTTCAGCGTGTGCGCCTAGATGCCTATTCCTCAAACATTTCCAACTGAGGTAAAATTAGGACTCAGAGATAGCTGTGGCATTGCCTTACTCCGGTTGCTCGTCAGTTACTCTGTCGCTGTCAGAGGCAACTACATGCCACACGTGGTACGTTGAAGTAACGCACATTATCTGCTATATCAAATCTCAAGAAAGAGAAGTTGGATGAACGATGTCCAAAAACACAACTGAGCGTTTCGTTTTACTCACGAATGCACGAGTTACGACTTTTAACATGAAATAAGAACACTCCCGATTGTCTCATCGCAATTTAATCGCGATTGAATTCCACAACTATCGGGTTCGTTAAGCAAGTCATTCTGTGTACTTTTTTGAGCCGTGTAAACCACCCAAACTGATGTTCAGTAAAGAAAATCATCCTATGGCAGTGATTTGTCCGGGTGAGGCAGATTTTGAACCCGAAGTATCTAGTGTTTATTATCGTCTATTAGGTATTTTCTAGTACTTCCAATAAGCGAATAACACGCACTCTTTACGATCATGTAAAGGGAAAGTTTTGATTTCAAATTTCTTTCAAAAAGAGTTTAACGCAAATGTTCTGAGCAGATAAGTCACAGGGCACTGTATTGCTTTCCATTCCTCTGTTTTATCTCTGCATACAAGCTGTAGTTCTTCGCGATGTTCAGACAAAGTCCGAATTTTCAACTGTTAAGATCTATTGTACACTATCTTCCTAGGTAAACGACCGGATCGGATAAACGGCTAAACGTCTGATAGTTCGGACATAGTAAATGATAGATTAAGCGTTAATTGGTGAAACGTTTTCTGGGCGTGGTGAAAGATGATACTGTTTGGACCGCTTCAAATACAACTTGATCAGTAGGAAACCACATTACGTAAAGATCAGTGCAAAGGCCATAGGGTGCAGACGTACGTAATGATGATGGTGGTTGAATTGGGAAAACCCCATATGCTAATCCTTATCGGTGTAGGTTCACCGGTTTCATATACATTCTGCCCACATCACTAAACAGAGGAGAAGGTGTTCACAATGATTACGACAGCTTCTCCAGCAACTGTGGATTTACTTTAAATTGATCCGATTAACTTCGTGTAAACAGGAAGAATGGACTTGAATACGTTAATGTTGTACTTCATTTTAGTTGAGTGCACAATTATTGCTGGTGTACCCGATTGTGAGTCTTTAAACAATACATTCAGGCACCATGGATGTCAATCCATTTTACTTTCCAGAATGTAATTATTAACCAAGTCTAAATATATTTCAACATGCAAACATCACCAGATGGCATTTTCCCATTATCTTGTCGAACCCGTTTGCGTTCTTGACATAACTGAATCAAAACGTCAATGTGATAGGTTACGTCAGTTGCCGACCTGAACACTGATATTGTGTAGAGACGTACTGTTCTGATAGTTTGCAGTAAATTCATCATTCTTCATGGTGGTAGCAGAATTGACAACAATTCTCTGCCTCTTCACGTTTGACGTGGCATACATAGTCAAACTGTGACTTAGTAATCCTGCTATGTGTTTCATACTTTGTAATAACACACATTATCTAACAATGCAAACAATGTTTCGCCAGCACAGACTGGTCATATTCATTACACCCAGCTTTAAAACCTAGTCCTAGTTGGAACAGAGTGTCGGGACTTTGAAGAATCTGACTGTCAAAAAGAGGTGGATAATCGATTCATTTCTATCAAAGCACCGTATAGTCTGGAGACTTGTGCATGCGACAGTTTGTCAGAGCTTAACCGCACGTGTTTAGATGAAGCTTATACAAATATTTGCCTTAATGTGATATGGAGATATTAAGTGAATCGATACATACGATGGGATTTACTTAGATGAAATGTGTGATCAGAAACGTGTCCTAGACTGTCAGAGGAAATCTCAACGCCAAAAAATGGATGTTAATAAACCCTCTCCACGATAAACGTGAAGTGTTTTTCAGCAGTTGTTTTTTTGAAATGGTTGTCTTTTTTTAGCTGGTTAATATGCTGATTAGTAGGGGTTTTTACCGCTTTCTCCGAGGGGTGGTTGGACTATAGTTTCAGTCTGTATGAAACTAACAGAACGCGATAAGCTCCGGAAACGACTTATATACTGACAATCTTCTTGAGAACATTATATGCATTTATTTTTAGCTTAGTTTGAGTTAATGAGAAAATAATGATGAAATTAGATGGGTACACCACCATTTGACAATGTTTGAGGTCGTACCAGTCAAAGTCTGTCGAACCTTTAAACAAATGAACAAACGATAAAAGAATTTAGACGTAACTACCTTCCGAAGTGAAATGTAAACCGCTCATAAGGTGCAATCATATGATGCGTGCACGTTTAAATGAGGGATCCGATAGCAGACCTACACGCTGAACAGATAATCAGTAAATATCTACTTACAACCGAAGCCTTGGAGAAGACTCACAATAGTTGATTGGTATGCTTTCTCATGGTTGTTCGAGGAGTTCATCGAAGTATCCATGGTAGACACTCTTGGATGGCTGGTTAATTGGTTACTTGGCGGACTAATGGATGACTGCCTGGCTGGCGGATTGTCATGAGCAGACCAGTCTGCTGGTTGACTGACTGAATTTCGACGCTGTAATATGGGCTGTTTCTAAGTATACAGAAACTAGACGTGACAACAAATTTAGTGTGACTAACGTTGAAGTAGTAAAAACAGTAAATGAAAAGCTCTACGGTCAATGAAACACTGGTGCTGCTTACGGATTGTTTATGGCATCTTACGGATGATTTGGAACTGTCTTCTTTACCGTAATAAAAGTGGATTAGGGTAGTTAATATGCACACTATGCGATTACTTGTGACAACATACGCGAACACATCAGTAGATCGTAGCATGGTCAAGTGACAGACATGCTCGATTTTTAGTACTGCATCGTCAAGCTATCTACAGCACGGTTATACAGGCCTACGTTACTAGGATGAGAACAACATGAACGAGAGATTAAAAGAACCCGGTGTTGTTCAGGTTTATCATGAACAAATTCAAAACACAGCCGCGCTTATTCGTGAATGGGAGAGTGTGACATCCCAATGATTGTTGAGACAATTACATGATGATAAATGGATGAGCCGTAAGTGACCGGGTTATCATCGGATGACCTCAGGGATCTTCATGCGTTCATGCCCACGCACATTCACATGGCGGAAGAGTACGGTGGTGATAACGGTCGTTTCAACTACGGTGGGGAGGAGGACCATCGACGGGTTTGCGACAAACCAAAAAAAACGCCAGATCAGGTGAGATAGCTTACCTCAACCAAGTGCAAAACTAAATGCAAGTGCCCGCGTTTCCATCATTCCGAGGCTTGGCCACTATGGTGTTTGGTCCCTTGATTGCGCCGAGTCGCGGTGCTCAGCGTTGCCTGAGTGACGTGCCTCTTATGTATGACGGTCTTACTACGGACACGACGAGGCAGTACCACAGACATTTTAAATTTCAGCGACATGAGCACCAGGGTGTTGAAGTTTAAATGATGACGCTACTGAGTGGCCCAGTGATTATGCTCATCGATAGATGTGAGAGATAAGCAGATTTCTTTGGTGCCGTAACGCTGTGACAACTTCGTCAGACATCGTTTGCACAGACAAATCGCTCGAGGCAGGCATTTTCGATCAATACAATGTTTGTTTTGTGTCGGTAGTGTCTCGAGTTCCTCTGGTTAGACAAAAAATTAGACTGTTCTTTTTTTCTGGCTTAGTACACGACTGCTGTAATCAGTATATTGATCAGTTCCCGTTTTCTTTCAACGTATCCTGCATTGTACTGAAGCCATCAGGAGACGAGAGATATGAGTCGCTAAAATTCAGTTTCTAGGATAAACCAAACGTAACGGTAGTCCCGATTGAAACCAGTTAGTATTACATAAGTAATGTTTTTAACGAAACGGTCCTCAGAGGTTTTACTAATCTAGATACATCAGGCAAACACGTCACAACAAAGACCGTTATTAAATGTCAGATATTTTAATACCATATATATTCCTCAACATTCTGCTTGAACACAGTTTGGCTTTTATAAGTAAATCGTAATAAGCAAATTCGATAACTTCCCTGTATTTGTAAACTAAAGGAAAAAGAAACCTGTCGAAATAACTTAAAGTCCGACACCCATGATATTTATTGGCATTTTGAGAGAACGGTTGGACATACGCTAGCTGACTAATTACCTCGTATGGATTTGACTGACCTTATGGTTATGCCTTTAAACGATGCCTTTTTGCACTCAAGTTGAGCGTGCTACGGACACACGTATGTCTATCCCACCTGAAAATGAGCTGCGATGACTGGGCTGGTGTCGTGTCATGGGACTCACAAGGTTCTCAAATCAAGGTTATACGAGCGGTTCAACTTTCATGGCCAAGAATTGGCCACAACATTGCGCGGAGTCGGTTGTATTGATTTGCCGTGTCCACTTGCCTCTAGAAAATGTCCTACGTAGATGGGATAAATGACTGCATTACTAAGCATTTGGTCTCATTGGTTTGTGATTGGATTGTTCATTCCTGACTGATTAGTCGGAAGTTTGAGTTACCTAAAGTCTACGCTTCGTGGGTTATCGATTTGTCTCTATCACCCAATCGATTAACAAACAACCTCCTGGTCAGCAGCTGTATGCCACCACTAACCTGATACCCGGAACAATTGCGAACAGTGTGCACAATGTGTATCGAGAGTGTGGGAGCATACAAACTACACGTCTTCACAAGCGTTCTCGGCTATGTAAGCCGTGTAGTTTTACCGGTGAGGGTGGTCGACTGACTTTGACGCATTGAAGCATAAAATGAACATAAACTAGTGTGATTCGACCGAGCATTTGTGATTTTCCCGCGCTCGTTGAACTGAACTACATGACACAAATATGGCTCTTTTCTTATCCTGTCTTTGTCTTAAAAATCACACGTAGACACATGTACAGAATTTCGCTTTCAAGCAAGCCGATCATAATTACATGCTTGTTGTATAGACTGAGATAAGTCATAGGAATGTTTTCACAAATGGAATGTAACGGGATGACAACAGAGGAATTTCGTCTTGGACCGAGAGAGAGATCATACAACGGTATATTTTGTGGAGGCAAACTGTAGCCTAGGTGACCGTTTTTAAAAATCGTAAACCACACCCTGCGATAATATAATGGTTGGTATTTTAGGTTTTAGCAATATCTTCCCTTGAACCAAGTCAACAGCAGTTATTTTGAAGAACAGTGAAATAGTTGTCTAAATTGTGTGCAGTTGGAGGTCAGATAAAACTGTAATATTGAAATACAAGAAAAGCGGTGAAACTGTTTTGCTCCTACATTACGGGCTGAAGTCCACGTTCCTCAGACTTTTCATTCATGTTTCATTTGCATCGGCGATACGGATGGTTGGACACTACCGGTATGTTCTTCGGAGAGAGGAATTGTGTTTTAGTTGACATACGACCAATTTTCCCTTTCTAATTGTTGTAAGATAGTTTTCTTGATTCCTGAGTATAGTTAACTGTACTCGAACCATGGACTCTTATGTTCAAGGGATCGATCACCTACTATTGCTCTACTTTTCTGTACTGCACTGTACAAACAAAACGAAGCCCAATTTCACGAGGGTGTGGATGATCAGTGTCCTTAGCTGTTGCACTTCCGTTCGCCCATACGTTTAAATCTATCAGTCGTGTTGTGGTTGGTCTGTGAATGAGCGATCACCGACCATGGCCTCAAGAAGGGTTGAGAAGAGGGTTTTGCAAACGGTTGGTCCCAGTGACCACCAGCGAAGCTGGTGGACAGCTGTTTCGACCTAGTTGGGTCTCATCAGCACCATGCACGCGGGAGAATCAAACCGGTGAACAAGCGGCAGATTGTAGTCCAAGCACTTATCCGCTAGACCACGAGGTCACGGTCACCCGGGTTGCAGGAAGGTATGTAAATTAGTTTCCTTAGATTTTGTTGTTGTGTTATTCGAGTGGTTACGGCTTTCGACCGACCGGTCTGCGTTGCTGGTCTCAGTAGGTTCAAAGGTCAAGAGTTTGTTACAGGAGAGAGAAAGATATTCGTTTGTGCATTCCTGTCGCTGTGGTGATCGAAGATATAGAGAGAAGAAAAAACTAGAATTGAATAAAAGGAAGCTTCAATGAAGTTGCTGGCTTGTAATCATATAGGCAACGTAACCGCAACAACAGTCCGTCAGATGTGCGCCCTTAATGGCCTGTAAGGTTAGATTGGAATGGTAGGAAACTTGTCAGGAAACTTGTAGTCGTTATTTCTAACGTATACGTAAGCTGAATAAAATTCTAACATTCCTAATCGATTCAACCGTGAACCCAATGACCTACTATGAGCAGGCATTAACTGTAGTGTTTTTGTCCACGAAGTAACGTCTTCATTCCACAATCCAGTTTCAGTTAATGACCCTATGGGTGTTCATTCTTGTTGAGTGCGAGGAGATTTGTCAGTGAGTGACCAAGGGCGTGCAATATTTTAAAGGTGAGAACTGGATCCCTTCTAAGTTGTTAATAATGAATTAAGAATTCATCTAATGTCGCTAGTGCCTTTGAACTGGAGTTCACCTCAAACTCCATAACTCTTTTAATCAGCCGCTTTTAAACACCTCCAGCTAACTGGTTCTAAAATAAGAATGACAGGCCTGTAAGTTCGTTTCCGGGATTACGAAGCTGAACTTAGTGAGAAATACTTCTTGTTAAGAGATTGCACACATTCTTCTTAGGCGTTACACAAACATTTTTGTTTTTTTAAGCCATGGCTTCTCAGTTTGTCAACAGGCTTAAATTGTCTACCACTAGAGTACCTAAGCCTCGTTCACATACGGATACGAGTGATCTGATGTCTCCAAGGTAGCAGACATCACAGTTTTGGTAGCGGATACGCAGTTGTTGATGTTGAATTGCAGTTTTTTTTCCATGGACAACTTATTTGGACATTTCAGATCGTTCTCTAAAGTTTCTGCATCTTTTATTTTGCATCATCATCAAACAGTAGCACCGATGATTGCCTTCACTGAATAGTTCAGTAACTGGTGGAATAGACAACAGGGTACCTAAGTTGAATCTGTGCGGAATGCCGCTACCGGTATGATAGGTGTCTATTCACTTTGATATTCAATCGACATTCAACTAGATATTTCTATACCTACCTGTTTGTGGTCTACCCGAAGTGTCAGATGTGAAATTTCCGCGTAAAAATAAAGTGAATAATTCTCCTAATAGTTTTGGAAAACATCAAGACGCATCAAATAACTGTCCAGTCCTGCGTCTATAGTCTCTGTTTAAAATTCACGATCGATTGACAGATTTATGACATATGGGTAGTTTATTCCGAAAACCAATACATGCATTATGCGCTTCTACATGAACAACAAACAAAACACACTCATTGCATAAAACATTGGTCCCAGAACGTCACGATTGCAACGGTCACTAATGCCCAGTTCCTCTATGTACCGAGAATCATTTCATGCCAAGCTGCACTTCAGTATTTCTTCTCGTACCTCAAATATCCAAATACTTGCTCATGCCTCACTACTGAGTAGTAGTGTGAGTGCTATAGTGTGATCGCTTGTTTTCATTACATGTGGTATCCTTTACGGAAACCCTGCTGTCGTTTGGTACTGAGTTCGAGATCTGCTACCCTGGCTCTATGAGAGTCATCTATTAAGCCCTCCTTGAATTTAGAGATCTTACAAATTCTGTACACTCTGCTGGCCCATTAACTGTACAAAAATGCAAGCTGTATAGCTTACCGGCCAGATCCAGCATGAACGAATGTAAGTTCAAACGTACCAAATTCTCTCAAAGTAACTGTACCAAACAGATGTAGGTGTTTCAAGTAACTTACAATGACGGACAGATTAGCCGTAGAATTCAGCTGCAACTATTGCTTTTTCACTTCTTTAAAAAGCTGTTTAGAACGACATTCAGTCTACTAACTTCTGATAATATTTTTACCGATTCGTAACAACTTATTGGCTAGGAACATGCTACCAAAATATGGAGTTTATTACTCACTACGACCGAAACAGATTGAACTATTGGATGGAATATCGTGTTCTGTAGCGGTGGAGTAGAAACATATTTTAATCACTAAGTAACCAATAACATTGAATGGGTCTTGATGGTATGTTTTAGCCAATAACAGAAATACAGAACACGAATAACTGATGAACCGTCGATACAAAGACATTTTATATATATATATATTTATATATAATAATAATATATATAGTCTCGTAGACGCACATTCAGTTAGCGGAGTGGACTGCAGGATGGCAAGCTGATGGATAAAGAGATGACGAGAATATTTTCATTCCTGTACGAAAACTGAAACGGTCCCGTATCTCCAGTGTCACCATCAAACTTGACACTGAAGACACTACTGTAAGCTGTCAACGTTTACATTCATATCATAAGTGACAAGCTTGCTCTATAGTTAATTTATCTCCTCAGAATGTGCACAAAATTTGACGCAAACGTTTCAGTCAACCTGAGGCAGGTACAAATGAGCAGAGCTGTTCAGTATTGGTTGATGTTGTCGATAGCGGACTAATCACCACTGTTAGCAAACAACGCCTAGTGACTTTTAAGTATGGCGATTTTTAAACGGCATGAACATCACTAAAAGTTTTTTCATACAACAGTGAAACACTTATATAGAATCTGTTATACACAGTCTGTCGAAGCAGCGTTAAATCTCTTGATTCTAGAAGAACAAGACGGAATCTTAAATGTTCACACAGATTAAATTGGATCGGTACATAATGAATTACCAATCAACGAACACATACGACTTATAACCAAGTGGAATCTGTATAGGGAAGTCAAATGTAAGCCATTAGAACCGTAAAAACCAATAGTACAAACAATTACGGACAGCGGTGTAAACACAAGCAAGTCAGAGTTCATCATCTCAATACGAAATACATTGTGGAGGATAGGTTTAATACTGATTATGCTCGAGCCATAGAAGTATGAGGGTAGGTATGATGACTGCTCGACTGATGACCAGAGATTCCATTCCCTGACCAAAAATCAGTACACCCATTCGCTAAAGGTTTCTGCAATATAGTAAACACTAAAAACAGACTTCCCCAAAAAGCAAACATACCGACTGGTAATACACACTCATAGAATGATGTTGTGTCTGTTGGATGTTTCTAACGATGATCATTGTAAAAGACAGGAACTTGGGGATATCTTATACTCACCGACGCTCATCACAATATGTCAGATTTTAGCGTAAACTTAAAACCGTAGAGAAGAGTTTACCATCACCTGTAGGTTTCTCTAATTCCCGGCCTATCCACTTAGAGGGTCAGTCGTGGAAACTAAAATACGAAGTGGAGAACCTATCTTGTTTCCAGAAATTCCTTGGAGTTAAGATGTGTTCATATTGAAATACACGGCCAAAACCGATAGACAAGTTTGTTTCAGTTAAACGTCTCAAACCGTCCGAGCTAACACATACACACTTTGTTGACAACCAGGAGCACACATTTCTGACCACGTATCTAATCTACTTACTTCATTATCAGGGTCTTTTCACAGTGTTCGAGTCCGGTATGTCAACAATCTAACAGAATTTCTGAAGACTTCTTTTCTTTATATTCAACCAGTGCCTTCTTCATATTTACCTATAAAACATTTAATGTCAGTTTATTCTCCGGCCAACACAGTA
>LOND01006919.1:9987-26047 GCA_014220965.1 Paragonimus kellicotti
ACTCCGATCGCCCAACGGTTGACCGTGACCGCCGTTGTATTATCCAATACGGTCGAAAAACATCTATCACCCAAAAGCCCGATGTAGCTTCGATTACATCCACTGCGCGCAGCAGTGCTCAGAATCAGATATCAGTGTCTTATCCACTGCGCCCTCGGGCTAGGCAAGCCCCTCACTGCCAAGTGAATCGTACTCTTGAGTCATTGGCTCTGGGTAGGGGTCCCCCAAGAAAACCCTGTATCCTGTTGTCTCGCAGGTCAGACTTTTGAGTCAGAGACTCGGGGTGGGGTCCCTCAAGTCAACCCCTTCCGCGGCATAAACGACCGGGAAGTATCAGAAGTTATCGCTCTCCCGACAGTGACATTATTAACCCAACACGACTTTCTCCTACTACTTTACCCCCCAAATTCTTCTGCGTTCTATGTGCCCTCGGACGACAAGTTTCTGCGGCTAAGATAATCATTGATAATCACTGATAATCATTGGCGCCTTCAATGTCCGCACTCTCCGACAAGTCGGTCAGCAAGCTGCTCTGGCTAGTACTCTCTCAAGTCTGGAGCTTGATGTGTGCTGCGTGTCGGAGACGCGAGTCTACGATTCTAGCACCGTTATTCCACTTTGAGCTCACCTCTAGATAACTGTCGATTCAAGCGCTTCTCTCAGGGTTTCTGGTGACGCCGAAGCTGAATCTCGTGGTCAAGCTGGAGTGGGAATCGCACTGAGTTCCAGAGCAGAGCAATGTTTGCTTGATTGGATCCCAGTGAACAGTCGCTTGTGCGCTGTCAGACTCAATACATCGGTAAAAGTCTGTCGACGCAAATCAGAAAGACGTTGTGTATTCATTATATCGGCGTACGCTCCAACAGACAGCTGTTCGGATGATACCAAGGATGCGTTCTATGACGCCCTCGTTGACCTTCTGAAGCAAACTAAACACTCAGACATCATCATACTAGCGGGCGATTTGAATGCCCAGCTTGGTCGGCTTTCCCCGGACGAGAAGCGGCTGGGAGGTATGTTTGGTGTCCGGGCACAACGCACTGACAATGGCGACAGACTGCTGCAGCTGTGTGCATCCCATGGTCTCTATATTTCGAGCACCGCATTTCAACACAGGAAGAAACTGTGTTACATGGAGACCTCCGTGTGCTTCTCAGCCGTGGACACAGTTGGATCATATAGCAGTCAGTTACAGGTGGCGCCACTCTGTTAAGGACTGTCGTGCCTTTTGGAGCAACCACCTGGACTCGGACCATGCTGTTGTGCGTGCCCGTTTGGCAGGTTAATAACTGATCATACAATAATACTCATAGTTTACGGCAGTTACTCCGACAATGACTTCGTTTCTAACAAGGTTCACGATCAGACTACCTCGCCTGATTTTGAGCTTTACGGCGCAGTTATGAAAGCGCACTTAACCGTTATTGTGAGTTGGCTTCCGAGGTGAAGAGTCTCACAAGAAGCCTCCATGGTAGATTATATTCTAACCACTGAAAAACATGCAGCTACCGATTCACAAATCATTGCTTCTCTTGGCCTCAGTAATCACGAACCCGTCATACATTCTGGGACATAACTAGAGGGATGGTTATTTTTGCTAAATTCAATGATGTGTGATTTAGATAACTGAGTTTTCGTAAGCCGTTGACAAAAACACTCGTAAATCGGAATATCGAAAAATATTTCGTCACAGTTTGTTGTATTTGTTTTAACTATCAATATCTCAAAAGTGACAGCTACTGAAGTGTAAGAAAAGTTTGCAAATGTGTGCCTGAGAAGAAATCACTAAGCTTTAAGTCGTCTACTCTGTTTCGCGATCGAAGCACATCACTCTGGCATGTTTTAAAAAGATCCCGCACAAGCACCAATATTTATATTGTCCCAAAGATCCTTCGGTGCAATCCTCATTTCGAAAGGTGAACTGAAAACCTTGGCATTTCAGTATGCTTGTTCTACCGGTAGTCCTCAGATGTGCCCAATTGAGTGTCTGACAAGGACCGCCCGAAACAGCGCCTGGCGTGAATTGCCCGACACGATCAGCGGTTCACAATGTGTCAGCTATGTTGGCTTCGGTGTCACCAACACACGACCCATTTAATCGTTCGGCATGGCTCATGACCACGACCACTGCCACAACAAGCACTCAAGTTTTGTCATACACTTCTACGCGACGCATCAAGAGGAATGACTATTCACTTGTGCAAAACATGCTGAACAATACATCCTGTCTTGATGCCGCCACAAGAGCCTAACAGTACACAGTCTTACGGTGAGGACCATTGACTCCATGACTTGTACAGCTTCAACTAGCAAATGAAATAAGAGCCAAAGATTACCCTCACATCAATCCTTTCGCCTGTTGCATCTCGTAAGCTTCCCTTATCTCAATCGGGGATTCGCCACACCCAAATTTATTTCTGCTGCACTATCCGGACTTCGATACGTTCTAACATTTTGTTATACGGTTGTGCTGTTCACGTATATTCGATACTCTGCTATTCACTTGTCATATGTACATTTGAACAAAACGGTTAGAAGACGAACACTGGTAGATGCTAGCATTTCGTATTGGCTCGTCAGTACCAAATAACCAATAACACGGGAAACTTCCAATTTAACGTCTACAGTACTTGGGGGGGGGGTAGGAACAAAGAAACCAACAATAACAAAAACGTCCAATCGTGTGATCTGAATGACATGTACATCTTTTTAAAATTGTATATAAAGTCGCATTAATGTTTGTGAGTTGGACTTCAAGCTATAAATTAAGAACGTTGACGTCATGGACAAATAGTCACGTTGTGGATGTCCAGGATGTACGTTTTCCTGAAAAACAACAGTTTCATGCAGTTTCATCATAATATACGTTAGAAGGAAAAACGCCAGTGGGGCCGTCATACTTTGATTTCCATTCACGATTGCCAGATCACCCAACCGTCTCCTGAATACACACCTCAAACCTTCACTGGTCGGTTATCGTCAAGTTGCTTGTAGACAACCGTAACTCGTCTGCAACGCTGATTTCTGACGCATCCGTGATTTAAAGACTCGTGAGTTGATGTCGAGAACAAAACTAGAATCGAACAATCCATCATACATTGTACGACACCACTTAGAATCGTCCAGTTCTCAAGGGTTCATGGTCGGTCTTAAACGCGGTCAAGCTCTGGTGAACAAACTCTGGATAATACTAGACTAACAATGTTTGCACCCTGTGATCAATCGTAAAATGTGATTCTTTCGCGTCGCTACGTCGAGTGAGTTCGAAAGATGTTCAGCAGCTCCAAAGGTTGGTCTAAACTATTCGGGTTTTGGGACCTGGGAAATACGTTCTGTCGATTTGATTGTCATGATGATGTCAACGGAACGTTGAAGCACCACTTCCAGTTAATAGACAAGCTTCTTCCTCGTCATTCTATAGAGGAGCTTATCGTTTTAACTCGAGATTGCTTCGAGGCAGTCCATCAGGGATTCGACTAATAAAAGATAAGTAAGAACAAAGGAAACTATATTGGATGAACCCCAAAAGCATTGTGGTTATCATCAGTACCTTTGATTTGAGCGTAAGAGGAATGTATAAGTTGATGGCATTAGGGTTAATTTCCGTAAACATTAAGTTTCGTACAATGATCTCATAAAACCCGTCGATTCTGCTGTGATTGCTGCACGTCTTTACAAATTCGGGTTCATCGCAAGTTACCATTCGTCACAAATCTCTGGAGTTTTGCCACTACCGTAAATTGGCCATGCGAACAAGTTTTAGAAGCACTTATGCCTTCTTTCATCCAATGGAATGCACTACCGGCCTAATCTCTGTTGTCATAAAGCATCAACCTTTGTTCCTATTAGGCTGATTCACCACCTGCTTTTGACTCAACCAGAATCGCCTTTATGCAACCTATACTATACAGGAAATGAACGATCAATTGGGACAATGCGGGATATATTATCCATAAATTTTCGGACTCGTCTCCATCTGGTAGTAGATGGTAGTCATCGCCAGCTCGTCACGTTAAACCAATAGCACGGTTTTGTCAATCGGCTAAAAGCGATGAATATTTACGACATCGATTTCGAGGTTTTTCTGGTTCACACATGTCCCCGGGTTCAATCAATCCACCGTAGACTTGGGTACTTGCTTTTCAGAATCCTTCACTAACCTTGAGTAAATTGTTACGCCCCGCCCCTCATTGTAATAGATAGATTGAAGTGGATTCTACAACACAGTCCGCATCTCTGCGCTGAGTGAAGTTAAATTTTGGGCTTTTGTTACCTAACTTGATATGAACACTCTTACTGCACAAAACAGCACTTCAGAACTGACCTGCGAGTTGGAGATAATTTCAATGCATGATAAACACCAGTCGACATAGCTTGTTGTCAGAGGTCATTTCATGGAAATTGCTGTAAACTTGGGCAAATGATTTGGCCCCGTTGGTACACCGTATGCAATTAGAAGAGTTTCCGGAATGAAATGACGGACTATTTCACAGTCTCCATCTTTACATCGTCTCTCAGTTTGAAAACTTCACGGATATCTGCAAACCACAAATCTGGCCTCATCAGCAACGTTCACTGCAAATCTGTGTTACTAATGCAAATCTGCCAACCGGCAGTTCCGACTGTCTTCCAGTTTATCAGCGTACACCTTGTGTTTTATAGCTTGAAGATGAAGTCTCAGCAAAAGCTGTTCAGATTACGCAGCAGACTACTGAACTTTGTTCGCTTCGTTGCTTGAAAATGTACTGACAATTTATGTTGTCATGACAGGTTTACTCATTCTTACAGTTTACCCGATTTCAAACACTTGAGGATTATACATCACGCTGACCCCATTTCTCAAGCTCAGCAGCCTCACTCCATTGGTTTGGCTGTTTATCTGCTGGAAGCTCCAGCACGATGCCACTTTACGTTGGTTATAGTTCGGAGCATCACTGTAATGTTTGCAATCACACTGTACTTGGATCGCGCATCTAGGATTGAACAGAACTGACCCAACCAGAACAAAGTCATATTTAACTAATCGACGCAGCAGATGTAGATTACATTGAATGTCGTAAGATAGCCTAGACAGTATGTGGTTAGCGAATAAATCATCAGAACCACATGACAGCTTTCGCGGCTGTTGCCAATCATCAAGTATGCGGACTCCGTGAACTTTTACCATTAACAAAGTAGTATACTACTAATTTTAAATCGCCTCAAACTATAGTGCCATCTAAAATCTTGAAGCATACTGAGCTCCTATACAGTTTCAATAAATACTCTTCTCCATCCACACTAGTCTAGGAACTTGATCGAGTCCCAGACAAACGCAACTACTAAATACGTTGAATATTATCTTCATGTTAATGACGTTGTTTATCGCTTACTCCTTGGTCAAACAGTGTTGTCCAGTGAGGACTTGTTATGTAACGCTCAACATCTCAGTTGATCTGTTGTCAATGATTCTGAACAGCCGCTGGTCATTCTTAAAACATTGTGCTCTGGACGAACTAGGACGTTCATTTACTAAACCCATAAACTGCTTACAAGCGAACGTTACACCAACCCGACAGTAGATGCTATATGCTGTCAAAAGTAACCTATTTGCGGAAAACTGATTTAACATCAGCTTGTTGAGACTTTTTGTTGGATAAGAATCTGAGTTGACTAAAATGATTCAGTACTTTTCCTGACTGTAATGTTGGTTACACCCAGTGCTTGGGTTGGAAATACGGGAAGTGATTTTTCAAAGGCGGTCGTTGTATACGACTGACGACTCACACTGAGATCTTTGCATCCTGCTACGCCAGAGAACTGTACTCAGATTCCCCACTAGGTTACGCAGCAATGTTCATGATAAAAAGTCAAACTGACTTTTGAAGGACATCATATGTTCATTGGAAAGAAACCGTTTTTCACAGGCAGGTAATGTAATACAATGGCAAAAATTCGACCCAGAAGTATCAGAACGATCACCGGAACGCGGGCTCCAAACGGTGTAAAGACGGTCAATCGACTGAACCAGGCAGTATATACTTGAGCCATATTCTAATCTGGTAAGCGCTGAGGCGGAAAACAAGAGAACTTGTTCAAAAAACTCAAGGTGCTGCTTACGATACGTTGATTCCCCCACACTTTGATCCATCTCGTTAGCCAAAGTGACATTTGCGAGTAGACACTGCTGAATCAATCTAAAAAAGCCGCTTGATTTTCAGAATAGGGAAGTGACACCTGCCCAAACATAGTACGCCCAGATGGAAAAATGTTGACAGCCGTAGGCCATTCGAATAACTATCTTTTGGAGAAGAAACTGTGACAGTCATGAACCATCCAAACAATAATGCTTGTTATGTATGAGCTACTGCATATTGATAAGCAAAGTAATCAACGGATGTTACTCGTTTTTGTAGAACTCGTTTGCCAATTAACATTACGACTGCCCATTACGGGTTTTTTTGGGGGGGGGGGGATTGATCCAGAGCGAACGGATGTAGATCAAAATGGCGTAGATAGAAGTCGATTAATTTGCAGCTGTTGCAATCAGTCACAGAAACACTCCGAGCAGATAAAGCATAAAATCGGCGGAGGATATCGGCTATGAAGTACCCCCAAAGGTAATCCACAACGAACAGTCTGAAGAATGAAAACCGTTGTAGATGGAACCGTAACCTTATTTTAGTTTTTGTGATGAACAAGCGGTTTGGGATGAGGTAATTTTCAGAACAAGAGGATACTAAATTCTAAACAATGCTTCATGTTGAACAACAGCACTCGTGTAAAGTCTGTCAAATGGACCAATGAAGACGTGAGAAATACCAGAAAGGTCGTAACAAAATGAGTGGCCCGCGAAAAAAGACCATATGAAAACGACTGATTGTTTCAGCAACTTACTTGGAATTACCTTTCCGACCACAACAGGCATGAAGTCTGTCGTGAGCTGGCAACGACGACATTTGGTTTGTCACAGAAATTGGAGGAGTTGGTTTCTGTTAATAGACCACAATTCATCGATTGGTACTTCCAGTATTTTTGCCAGAAAGTACAGTTCACCCATGGACTAACCAGTCCACATAAGAGTCAATCGAACAGGAAGCCAGAGACAATAGCAAATAAAGTAGTGTTTAGTATCCCAGGTCAAGGACATTCACAAGCTTACTTACTGTATTATTTCGAAAAGAAAAAATGTCATCATAAACACATCCGAACTAGTTCTACACAAAGGAAGTTTAGACAAAGAGTGAGAACACAACTTTCTCCAATGTTGACTATGCTCCATTTTGAGGCAAAGTAGCCAGGTCTACAAAACCATCTTGCAAAATTCTATTATGATTGCGAATACACATTGTTACCTTCAATTAGGATTGAGAAAAAGATAGTAGTGTAACCTATGCCTGGGACCAATAAACCTCTGGGTACGGGTTCTATTGAGGAACCGAAAGAAAAAAGGAGTTACAACGTCGACATAAACGGTAGTGTGTGATTTGCAGAACTCGAGCTCGGTTGAGTAGGCAATTGTAAAACAACACGGTTCAGACGCCCGAACACAGGAAGGCTGCCTGAAGATATATGTCAGTGATGTCGACAGCGGGAAGATGACATATGGTAGCAGATATGAAATGAAAAAATAAATATATATGTTAGCAGCTAGCGAAAAAAGGTGCACTAGTGGGTAAAACTGTTGACCATCTCGATAAACTACGAAGTCGAGGGGGTTAGTAAAGTGTAGTGTATTCATCAGTACTCCGAGAATATGACGTCCATCTGTGATGTGCATTGATCGGTGCTATCGAACAGGACGAACAACAGTACGCAACCAATCAGAACACGAAAAACTGTCACGAAACCAAGTGGTGGCGTTTGCACGGTGATCATCAAGATAACTAATGGCACCAACTAGGCGAACGTTCAGTAAAAATGGACGTATTCGATTATTATTAGTTCTGAGAATTCCTTTGAAACAAACAGGTAACTAGTCACGTGTTCAACCGCACTCCACTTCCGGCGTTTCCGGTCCACCCCTGTTATCCACAAGTCATGCCGGATCTCCTAAAGTAGCTCCTGTAGAACGTAGCCGCACATTAAATTTTCCCATTTTACAGATATCCACCTCCAATGAAATGTGTAACTGAGATGATCCTTGAAAGTGGTTGCCCATAAGAGTTCAATCAATACGGTCAAAAGGCAAATATTTTAAAAATTGTGGGTTTCTCCTTTCAATCTAATTACACTGGTATGGAAACTTCCGGATCCTTCAAAAAAAATTTAAGAAACTTTTTGCAATCTTACTGTGTACTTTCTGATGTAGTGAACAATTACGAGGTGAACAGAAAGGTTTCGTTACTCACTGAGAAAACGAAACACGAACAATGTAAAATTTGCCCACCCCCTTATACATCTAACTGGTCCGACAGATAAAACTTACTTTGGCCATATGTCATGTTTGATTGCCATCTGTTAGGTTTTCTGGACCTAACATGAAATGTGAACAGTTGCACTTGTATTTACCGGGCTTCAATATCGACCGCTTAGGTGTTACGTGACGAATACAGGCGAATCTTCCAATTATCCGCCACCACATGACCTAGCTCGGTACCTCCCTAAGAGGGCTGTAATCAGCTGGGCGAAGTATGAACAACTTAAATAATGTTGTCATCATAAGGGAATTGGTTTTGTTCTTTTCTATTAACAGCCACCTTTACTGGTGAGTGCAGCATTATCTCTCCCCTCTCAACGCTGTTGATTAGCTCTGTGATGTGTTCATTATGTATGTTGCCATACACTACAAAGTATTATAAATGTAGATGTTTTGCCGTTTTATACACTTGGAATCATTTATTCAAAATGATACCAAAGATGATATGAGATTGGACTTAAGTGGTCGAGCCACTAAGCGCAAGCAAACAAAATATCTTGACAGAATGTAAAGTCAGTATCCATGAACGGGGCATTATTTGGTTATAAACTTCAATTATTTCTACTGCACAGGAGTAAGATCGGATTTCATTGCAGCTGGTCTTTGTAACTCCAAACATTAATGATGCGATCACTGAACACCAACTCACTTTTTCCGTTTGAACCGGATAACAGTCCGTATATGGAAAGAATCCTCACCAATCTGTACTGTGAGAACACCCATGTATCATGTGATCACGTCGTGAGGCTTTTGCTGGAAGCATGATGCCAGCTGTTCATTTGTGATCCTCGCAGTTTCATTCCGCGTTATGGATATTACACAAATGTTTATCTGATCGCACTCATGTCTTTCGCTATACAAACTGTAGATTTGGTAACAGTAGACGTTCAAAAATGCATTTTAACTTGTTGGTACTAGTCCAACAGAATAATACCCAGTCTGTACTCACTATCGAAAACCGATCGACAATGAAAACAAAGATTCAGCGCGTTGACCCTCGTGTATTAGTATCGACCCTGGAAAATAAAGTGTACAGAGAAACACGTCAAGCTAGCGGGGCACGGAGCGAGTTGTGTTTTTTTAGCCCCGGGACGGATATTACAAGAGATGGCTTGACTAAAACAAAAGTAGGTAAAAAACCAAAATCAACAAAAGTGTACAGGTGAATGCGACTATCAAAAATATCATTTGTTATAGTCGCTACAATCTTCTTATATTTCATGTGGCATAATTGAAATTAAGAAAGTAATATTTTGATCGATCAACCTAGTCACTAGAATAGTGACAAACGTTTCGCCAACGTCACGCAATCGATCGGCACCGTCGGACCGAACACCATCGTCACCATCATTACCACAACAACCACCACCACGAAACAACAACAAAAAATAGCAACAAACAGGGGACTGCTTTGTTCGGTACGGGCAAGTAGACATTTTATCAACATGAATCTGTTCCACTGAGGATCACCACTAGGTGTCACTCATTTTCCCAATTCATGTTATTCGCGTCATCGATTTGTCAATACATCGTTTTCTTCATGGCGATCACTTCACGCTTTTCCTGCAAGAAGTTGTGTCACAGCTTGACGCACCTTTCCTTGAACTTATATCATTCTCGTTACACTTTCGGTGATTTGCTCATCGACGTTTCTTTGAAACCTTATCATGATGGTGAGAGATCGGATAGGTACACTGAATCGTCACACCCACTATAGTGCCCCACGGCTTTCGCTCGTGGTTTTGTTGGCGAGGAATCTACGTTACAGATGATTTCCGGAGGACACTACTTTCAAACAAATAGTTCTGTAGTCCCGACGTTTTTACCGAAAATGTGGTAAGGGTTTACGTTTTGCCACGTTAATTCTGAACGGAATGCCTCGTGGACAGAACTGGGTTGGAAAGCCAATACTACGTAGTTTCCTACATCTTTTTGCAAAGTCTGCCGGTAGTGCGCTTTCTGAGAGTTTCGGTGTGCGTCTGTTCAGTTTGTAAATATTTGATGTAGACATTTAAAGTTATATGCTTTACATATAGGTCTTCTGGCCAGAGCAGTTGTAGCATCTCAGTCTCTAGTGTCAGTATCTCGTAATTTCAACACTGGGTCACCTGAGCTATGCTTTATAACCGGCCAAATTCAGCCACTAACGATGCGGCGGTTCCAACGTAGCCAACTTCTGCTCAAACCGGGCAAATATTCTAGTTCTGCAACGACTGGTAGGCTGAGGCCACTGTTATCTGTCGTGCATCGTGTTCATGCCTTATTGAGGGGTTTGGCTGACGCACTATCATAGACTCGTGCAAAGTTGTCGCCTTATCACTCATTTTCTGCTCGAATACTTAGCGTTGACACTCGTTCAATCTCGGGTGTGTCTTGTTGAACCATACACACTGTCGGATTATGAAAATAAGTGATAATGAACTAAAACAAACCCTCATTAGTAAGGTTAATGGAACGGCTCACCGATGATCGGTATCCAAATTCAAAACAATCATCTGCACTGATCTAAGTGTGTTTGGAAGAGAGTCGCATGGGACAAGCACAGATAACCCTTTAGAGAAAAGTATCATACCGGCCGATAAGGTCTTCTGCCTGAATAAATGTCACCACAACCGGAGGGAATGACCGATCGACAATAAAATCATCAAGATTAGTTTACGGGGAATGTACACTGTAAGTGAAGGCCAAGATGTATCAGCGCTGGTTCCAAAAAAAGTGAAAATCTCTTCGAGAAGGAAAACACCATGGTAAAGTAACATGTAGGAAAATGCACGCACAGTTATTTTGGCCCGCCAGAGTAATGAATTCGTAGTTTTAAACATCTCACTCCAAACTCGGATGAATTTTGGCAATCCGGAAGGCTTACCCAAAAAGCATGCCCAAAACGCAGGTCTCTTAACTGAGTCGGGTTAGTGAACAACCCCAAAACGCCAGTGAAACCACAGCCACGATAGATGACACGGGGGTGTGTGCGCATTTGCTGTCAAATCGCTCCGCCCCATCGTTTGGATATTAAACTCACCACAAACTGCAGTCGATAACACCTGGCAAGAATCTCAGCTTTTGAAAGACAACGCAGTGTTGGGGGACAGCATTTATGAATCAGTGCAAATGTGCAAAGTTGAAATGTGATATATCCCCCCAACCCAGCTTATTATCACGACAATATTTTCACCGAATGGAGGATGATAAAATGTTTCATTCATGAGCAGAACAGACTTAAAACTTAATACAAGACCGACCGAAATCTAGCAATTTTCTCATGTGATACTGATACAGGTCATCCTGGGTTTCCAGGTGTCACAATTTGGGTTTTCAGTCAGTGTCTCCGTGTGTAAAATACGCTCGGGTTGGGTGGATATTGATCTACCTTCAATTTGCTGTTTGCACTGATTCATAAATGTTGACCCCCATCCGCGTTTGCCTTTCTAAAGCTGAGAATCATGTCAGGTGTTATCGATTGTGTTTTGTCGTGACGACCGCTGGGTCCGAACGATTTGACGTGAAGTGCGCGCACACTCCCGTGTCGTCTATTCTGGCCGTGGTTGCCCTGTCGTTTTGGGGCCGTTCGCTAACGGCCCCATTTAGGAGGCCTGTGTTTGACATGCCCTTTGGGTAATCCTTTCAGTTGAAATTTCGGTGTCACGGTGTGAACCACGAATTGTGTACCGACTGCACATTTGTGGAACGATTAGTTATCGAACGACAGTTTGGTGCAACGTCAGTTCTATGAAATAAAATGACAATGAGATGGTCAAAGTAATTCCAAGCATGTTTCAGAAACCAGCGGGGATGGGGTTTATTATTTACATTAGGAGAGGGGCTTGAATAGAAAAGTGCTTGTTACTGATTCCCTTTCCACAAGCGTAAACGATTTGTCAACACATCCGCATGCGCTATTCTGACCAGTTTCCGATAAAATGCCCTGTAGGGCGACCTGGCATTGATCAGCAACTCTATGCCCGTTTCATATCGTTACCGCAGTTCCAACACGACTCTGCGGTAAACGGTTCCACAGGCGGAAATGACCACCAGGGGTCGTCTACTTGCATGTCCTTATGAAACAACCTTCCTCATTCGGTTCGCAGTTTTCCATGGATCCACGGAAATTGAACATGTATCCTTTCGGTTTCCAAGACTCAATCGAAAAATAACTGGTCTGAATGAAGAATCAAAATACGAAAAGCCTTACCAAGAGTGAAAGTTGTCAGAAATGGCGTAACTGATCATTTTGATCAATTCTAACTGTTTCCAGTTTGTGCTTATCGGTAGTTGAAGTGTGTAGAACGTGAACGGAACTAACTCCACGTTTCCCCTGGAGACAGCTAGACAGCTTGGTATTTTTCACAGACCACTATCTGTGATATGACCGTATCCAGGTTTGAGTAAAATGCATTACCAGTGATTGTTTATTTGAAAACAACGCAACTGCTTATCAAACGGTTTTATTCAATCGGTTGATCGATTAATCGATTGAAAGATTGACTGTTTGGTTAGTCGAGTAGACGTTTCGTCTATGGGTGAGTTCACGAACGGATGATTGATAGGTCAGCTTTGGTTGTATTTTTGTTATTGTCGTTCCTATTTTGTAAACAAATTTGAGTGATCTGCACCCATGGACTGTGGACAATTGTGTCCTATTTTGTTTTATAGGATTCATTTCGATCACCGAGAAGCAACATTTGTCTTAAATGAAATATATAGTAAAGTGTAACCAGGGGAACGTTTCCTTGCAATATATTCGGCGGAAACTATGAGGGTGAAGATGGGATATTTTAATGTATGTATTGTCTGAGCATCATTCATAATAGATGATATTCGCACGGACTTTGTAGTCATCATCTCTTTTAAAAATGTCATATTCGAGTTTTGCTCTGCCTGGAGCTCGTTTGTAGTGCACGTCCTTGTCGAGACCGGAACTTCAACTTCGGCTATGTTCTCATACGGCAACAGTGTTGATCCATCCAGCAGCGACCTCATACTGAGCATGACCGAGGTATCGTACATGAATGCTTGTGAGTTATACACAGTTCTGTATAATGTAGGCGAAGTCAGTTACGGGGAGTAGGTCATCAACGTTTCATCCAAGCGGTACACATATGTGTTGGCATGTCATTCAAGCTGTAATCACCAAACTGCAGCCCTTTTGCGTTGAATGTTAGAGATAGTTTGTGCCTCTGTATACTAAGTGGTCTTCACTCTGGGAAGATATCATTTTTCTTGAGAAAGAAGTATTGTATCGCCACAGATATGCAGCTAATATGAGGCGAGACGGTCCATAGAAAACTTACACGTTCGGATGTGTTGATACAAATTTGCGAAGACATACAAAACAATAAATCTGTTATAATGACAGGTTTAATTCAGGTTGGACAGACTTGATGCTGAGATAAATCTTCAGTTCTCAGCGCATTGTAGAACGCGGTTTTGTGAGGCTGATCGATTAGCTGGATCTACGTTGTGGGTTTAAGCTAAACAGTCTCTTACGATAGGTCCAAAAAAGTACATCCTGACACAAGAAATCCTGGAAATACAGCCTGTCCAGAATAAAGAATCGTTCGGTAAGAAGCTGATTGTTGATAAACTAGTATAAAATACCATAAACGACGCATGGCTTCGAAAAGTGAATGAGTTAGGATAAGAGGAAAACACGTATTGGTTAACTGTCAGCAGATGCAACAATTCACCGTCAGTCGAAATATCCATATACAATTCTGAAACTAATGAGAGTCTGCTCATTCGAGTTCTTCATCCATGACAGACTGCAGCTTTTAGTTACAGAATGGCACATTGTAGTGGGAACATCATTTAAAACCGATCATAATTTCCTAGGTGACTTCAATAGGTTAACTCATCTTGTATTCTTTTAGGCTCAAAAGTATCGATGCGGTGTAAGCCTCCTGAGGAAGTCGTACTTTTGTCATACTTTTTCAAACAACAGCTTAGAAAAAGTTGAACAAAACTACCTCCCTAACATATTGTACCGTGTCATTATTTTTGTGGGAGATATTTAATTCGGTTACTCGAAAGCTGCGCAGAAATAGTTAGAGCACAAGATGGTTTGGTTCGAGCAATTTCTGTAAGTGAACTATTCACGTTACCCCACTCGAACGCCTCAACTTAGCTTCGTCGAGACACCTGTTTGTTGGTTAAAACTGACAGGATGGAACATGAAGTAGGACGATACGATTTAGCAACAAGGCCACAAGAGTGAGAGACGTCGCACGTGACCTATAATTTTTGTTGCACAACCGTTGCAAGATCGTTACCTCATAACTAACGAGTGGAGCGAAAAAATGTTAATGCGGCACAACATGGCACGATTGTTACTGGAAAACCCGTAGACTTCTATCAATCCTCTTTTATTGAGTAAACCTCTTCCAGATCATATCTGAGTGATGAAACTCAGTGATGTGAACAAAACGGAGGAAGCACCTCGCGTTGGTCAACTGAAATAAGTTACAGATGTCTGCAGGCACAGTCTACTAACCCAATTTTGTCAGGTGAGTTTCCGTACTAGAAGGCTCGTGAAATGTGTCCGACTATATTGGTTTACACTGGGCAAACATTTGCGAGATAAACAGTAATCTTCGACACTTTACCGTGAGTTATGGTCGGGCTGAATTTACCTTCTGCAGTGTTCCAGCTGTAGACATCCCGGGCGATCACACAGTGTATCCTAAGAGCTTACTGAGCGATGTTGTCCAAACGTTGTTATAATGAAGAGGGACTGAAAAGTGACATGATTTGGACAGCATCTGTCCGGATTTAAATGAACTTTCTTCGTGGTTTTGAAGGTTGATAAGTCCTCTCCACCGACTGTATTTTTCGAGTGCTGCATGTGAATCTCAGTTGTGCAAAGGACGTTTCTCTCCACGAGAATCATACGTACAGATTGGCTGGTTGGTACACAGTTATCTATACTGACTACCATTCTAGACGGAGTCCAAACGTCTGCCATCCTAAGCGTAAATGTTTTCAACGTAAACCGCCGCCACCTTCAAAAATCAGCATTAAAATGAAAATGAACGTGGGATTCACAGGCTCCTTTTTGCTTTCTCATTAATCAAGCGCCACATATCTTCAGATCGACGATACTGAGTACCAAGGTTATCAAAGCATTTGGGAGAGACGTTCTTTGGATTCACGGTGTCTCGAAAATCTACGACATTGAGTGACATCGCTGACAAAGTTGCTACCCTATTGCTGAATTAAGTTCAGGGCATCCTTGTTGTTGGCTAGATTCCTGTGGGCGTAACGTTCGAGAGATATGTCCAAAATGTCTCACGGATTATCAGAAACGTGACATCCGAAAACCATAGACTGTCTATGATAAATGCAAACTTGAATCAACGCAATAACTGAATTTGAACGGTGACTGATTCCACATTCCTTATTTTCATTTCGGTTTCACAGACACGTATTTTGTGTGGAAATGAAGAACAAGTTTGACAAGAACAAACAATTCTGCGTTATGCAGTGCGCAACATACGATTAATGTTTTTCATTAGCCTTCCTGCTTGCATCTGTTTCTATATAGAGGCAGGCAATCATCAACCCCGCCAACTGCAACACTCAAACCTCCAAGATCAGACTTATATGCATTAGTGATGTCACCTTGTTTAGTGATTAAACGTTTGTCATGTGAATACCAAGTTTGAC
>LOND01006920.1:0-20720 GCA_014220965.1 Paragonimus kellicotti
CAAGTGATATGCTCGCAAGGATTAAATATCTACTGGGTGACCCATCCTTCAGCTTAGATGATAACTGTATTCCTGGACATTTACAGAGAAAATGAAAAGATTGGGAAAAGTACTGAATCCGTTATAAGATGGCATGGACTGAGTAAAAGAACACGCTGGTACTTTGGTTGTCAAACGAAATCTGCGGTCGCCAAGCAGAAATGTTGGAAGAGGTTAGTATAAGTTTTTAAAATTATATCTTAACTGCATTTAATTTGTTTGATGGGGTTTAGGTAAAGTTTATTCCAGGGCAATGTATCTCGAAAACTGTTCAACCAGAGAGTGGCAGCGGTTGCAGAGAAACACAAAATCTACCCAAATTAGTGTGGATTACATTTGAGGGCGGATACCATTTTAAAAGCGTCTCATTAATACTGCTAACATAGGTCAACCGTATAAGTTATCATATAGCAACCCACAGTTTTTGCTTCGTCGTGATGTGAATTGGCATCCGAAGGACTCAGCTTAGGCACGAGTAATAGCCTAAACGTTAGGAAGACAGTCCATTTTGACACACTCTTTAGCTAGGTTTGTTAATCTACCGTGTGCAATAGTTATTTTTGTATACTGCTAGTCCAGATCGTTATCGCTCAAGATACCGACAAACAGTCCGTCACAGACCTGACATACTTGTTTCAGTAATCATTATTTTCAAACTTTCAGCTACAAAATTACGTCAATAATTTAAGTTTTGCGCGCTTAGAAGGAAAAAGTGAGGTGTAATTCGTCTGCTCCGGTTTGAATTTTCAGTAAATCTTCGGGTAATTGACGTATAAGCAGCGCGGTTCACGTAGTTCTATTCTTCATTCACAGCGCTCTTCAATTTGGTGGGTAAGGACTCCGGCAATTCAGTACACTTGTTTAACCGGTAGGTTTCAAGAACCAAACTCCAACCTGAATTTTCGAAAGTTTTAGTCCCTTGGAAAAACAGTCTTGTTCTGAGAGAGTTGAACGCGCTAACCTCTGTAATCTCAATGAAAAAGGCAGTACGTTTTCTTTTACTTCCGATAATTTGGAACATCCGAACCAAAGCCGATCCTAATGAACCTGAATGGAATGTGCGCCAAGTGATGATAGTTGAATAGATCAAAAGTCAGTAACACAGTGGTGATGAGGAAAAATGATTTTTACGCAACGCCACTATGTTATTGACCTTTTGATCCATTTAGGTATCGCCTGACAAGTTGTAAAAGGAAACGAGTCAGACAGACAACATTTGCTGTCGCGTTTTGACTTCAGTCTAAAATTACTACTTCACTCAGACCATTTGCTGACACCACCACCCTCACAAACCCCCAAGTAAAAGCGCTTCAATGCACGCTGATCACTAACTCGCTTTCAAGCTCATGCCCGCAGTAGTAGCGGATGTTCTGTTCATTCAACCGGGATTATTTTTTCGTTAAGCCCATACAGCTGATAGGTCCAAGAAATGTGATGCTCTTTCCAATTCAAAATTTGTTACATTTGTAGCTGAGTCAGTAAGACCAATCTGTTCTTTGTTCTATAAACAACCAAACGGATTTCCTGCTGTGCAGACTGTACAATTCGTGTAAAAAGCTTTTATTTTAAACACTTACTGTCAATCTACATTATATTGCGTGCTAATTGAATTGCTAGACCCTTGTCTGGTCTTATTAAAAAAACTCGGCCGTTTTTCTCTGGTTAACACTTTCATTTGATTTGGTGTTCAATAAGCGATAATGCGCATTAGTTTTAATTTGTGTAGAATAAGAGCAGTGTGCCATGGGCTCATAAGCAAGAATTTTCCTTCATTCTAGCTGAACAGAGTTACTGGCTCGTGGATGTAAAGTAGTTAGTCACAGAGTTGGAAAGTCATAAAAACACTGGTTTAAACGGTACTGGATAAACTCAGTTTATCAGAAAATAATGCCCTCTTTATGGAGAACTAACGGGGTCTACATTAACGATTGTTTTGGGACGACAAGCGTGTTACTTTTCGACTGATCCGTATGTTGCTACATTCCACGACTTTCACTTAAGCAGTTCGACTGTTTAGATCTGAAATTCGCTCAAACAATTTGGTTTACTCACCACCTGTTACGAACAAAATCGATGTAGCGGCTGTTTGTCGTTGTTGATTGGTTGACGCCGATCGACTACAGTTTCGCCAACAAAAACCTTATGCACGGGCTCTGATCGACTTAATAATCCCCAATCAGAAAACAGCTTCAGTTCAATCTCATTACAGTGGATCACTGAGAAACCTGGAACTGTGTTCGGCTTTTGCCCTACTTCATTATTCACCACAGGGGGGGTTACTTGTCGGCTGATAGGCTAGCAGTGGCCAACAAATCATAATCAGTCACATGACCATCTTTGTAGATATGATATTGGTTCCACTGAAATTGTTCATGGCGTAAGGCGATTATAAACATGGAATACACATGCTATGTAATTACGCCGTCAAAACTTATGACGATGATCATCGAGACAAAATTAATGAACTAATAATGCAATCTCTTTATTTATTTCGAGCACAGAAAATTTCGTGAGGCAGATAACATAAGGTCATTGTTATAGAAAACACATTAATAGAATTAGTTTTAAAAAAGGCTAACGATGAGTTGGTTGTTTCTCATAACTTTGTTGAACGATGTGCCATCAACAACTCGACGGATCTCATGGTGAGCTGCTCTTCACTCCTTCAAGTGGTCAATGTAAATGCAAGTGCACATCGGAGCAATAGCTGCTCAAAGACGTTCCCCCAGCACATAGGTTGTAAACCTATTCAACCACATCACAGCCAAAATCATACATAATTATGACAGATACAGAGGCCAGACTTATTCGTCTCCAGATGCCAGCTCGGGGACCAGTTGCCAAGGGATGAACTTCCATGGGACGAATTTGTTCGGGACCTATTGACCTTTAATCAATCAGTCCAGATAAACTGGACTGTCACAGTCTCAGACGATGTATTGGCATACATATCCATGATGAACAAGATTGGATCCGGAGTAAATTGCGAACAAAACATACTAACCCCAGGGAAAAACAGCTGGTACAGACGCTGCTTACTCCTTTCCTGCTGGCTGTTTTCAAACGAGAGGACAGCTGTTCTGAGGGCAATCTTTGTTGGATCATACGTAGGTCTAGAAAGTTGACAAGGTAGTTACTATTGCGACCTTCTAAACAGTAACCCTTAGTTACATTGGTTAAGTATATTTGGGGGAAATCACAAAAGTTTTCCGTGCTGTGAAACCGACATCTTCTACACACTTAAGGAAAGCGAAGAACTTTCCCGAACACGGCAGCAAAAACCAGCTGAATACAATTTGTGAACGTTCAGAAGACAAAAGAATAATCGTGAACGTGTTTTTCGACGAGAGGAGAAATATGGTTTAAAAATTGAAGTCGATCCACGAGTACAGATTGATGATCACACAACTGATCACTTTAATTCGCTGAACCTACAACAGGGTTTCAAATGTTACATCTACGTTCACAGTTCGCCTGTGCGCATCGGGAAGAAAAACCACTTCCTCCGTTTGAGTAAGCTTGACCTGAATGAACGGCTCATTGTGACAATAAACGAGACCAACGACAGCAGACGGGTTACCTTGGTCCAACGCGTGGTTCACCAAATAAGACCGCATGTGTAGACACAGCTTAGTGCCAGAACTCAGTTAATAACTCAGAGTCAAAAACAGGGCACACGTTTTTCTCATCTTACATGCCACCATTTGATTGACACATGTCTTCACAAAGACGGGGCACGCGGTAGTAAACAAGTTGAAGTTACAACTTTTCAGCGACACCTATGCACTAGTTTTTCGAATTGACTCTCGAAATACTCCGAGTGAAATTATTGCTCTGAATATTACATCGTCCACCATTTCTCGTCTCCTGATAGAAAACAAAAACAAAGCGCATGACGAAATTATGCAGCCACAGCATTACAACATTACCATCTATATTATCACACTGGTAGTACTCACTCATACCTTCATGAGCCTAACCAGAACGCACTATGGTCTCAGACGTGACGCATTACATCAGTGACATGCAATATTCTGAAAGAAAATTTTTTCGGAAATGGATAAGACAAAACCAAACGTAAGAAGTAGAAATGTTTCTTACTAGCGACCTGAGTGACAACGTGCACTCCAACCAGTTACGCAATAACTACACAAGTTACTCAACGGAATAGTCCAAATCCTTACATCACATGACCAGTTCGGTGATTGACCATCACATAGTTTTGCCAAGTTGCTGGCAGTACCAATAAACATTGCCAGGTGCGGTATAAATGCTCAGTTGGCATGTCGAGTGCGTGCCCCAATCATTACAGATTATGAAACCTGATCAGTTAACCACTTGATCGTGCATCCCTAACGTTCTAGAGTACGCGCTGGCGAACAGCCACATTGTTCACGCAATCATCCCACTGGATGGTAGTTGATAGGCGGAGACAACGACGGCCAAGCACAACTAGCCTATGTGTATCTTGATCGCGGATGACAGAGAGATGACAAATATCCGGTTCTCAGATCGTCAGATATCCATGTGTCTGGATGAAGTTGAGTAAGCGTTGCACGATAGAGACAACAAAGAAACTTGGAATGACAGCATAATTTTCATTGACTTTATGCATAATTCTTTTTCTACAACCTAACCAAATGAACTTCAGTTTGCTGCTTCCAATAGCATTTACCCGTTTATTGTGAAAAAGTGTTTAGTCTCAGTGTGTATTAAGGAACACAGAGCTAACGATGTGATGACCTTAAAATTTCGTCGCTTGATGCAGTGTAAATAAATTTGCCAGCGGTTTATGCTACTGACTTGATTACCAATTTAATCCTTTCTCAATAAGTACAGAAATCCCTCCGACGGATCACCACAAAACGATACATGCCAAGGCGAACTATGATTCTGTAAAGTCTTGAGAAGTGCCCATTCCTGGCCAGCATACAATCAGCAGAACCTGTGCTATACACATCTTCTGCTTGATCCTCAATCGGGGTGAAAAACAAAGATACCGGCACTTCCAAGACTTTGGCAGAACAACGTGCATCAAATGGAACACGATGCAACTGTATTTCTGCGCGCTTCAAGTCAACCGCATCCATACACACACATGCACACAAATCACAGGAGAAGGTCAGCCATCCGTGAGATGTGTGCACAAATTGAAATGCAAACTGGCTAGAGACAAGGATGGAAAACGCAATAGTCTGTACAGTTCCTTTCCATATGTTTCTTTGTCAAATATCACACGAACAACAGTGAGTATCGGCACTACCTTCAGCCACGTAGTGTACACGTTTGGAACCTGTAATAATCAGTCATTGATGTGGATCGCCCTTTCTGGCTTGATAAAACCTGGTCAGTTACGGTGTTTCGAAAGACACTAGGAATCACAGGATCTTTGGACCAGCACTTCGAGCTTTGTTGCTAAAATGGTTACAATGAACAAAGAATCGCGCAATTTAATTTCGTCTGAAAAGTCATGTCATGATTAATTTGTCTATTTTTCGCCGGTCCCACAGAAGGCCAAAACTACCTTTGTCATCGCACACCTGTAAAGCACGGACAAAATGGGGACCAAATTGTGGTCCAAAAACTCGTCTTCGAAGAATACCGTCATATGTTGGTGTTTTCACTAAGACGGTCAATTATCTGGTTGCAAGCACACATCTGACTTTTCCTTTCCAGTATCCAAGCAATGTTTTATTAAAACTAAATTCATTTGGTGAACAGTGGATTACGACCGTGCGGATAATACACGCAAACTACTACAGAACGGTTCGCTGGTAAAATAACTGTAGTGATGGCCATAGTTGACGAATGGTATTATGGGAGAAATTGCTGATCATGTATGAATTAAGGGTTCAGAATAAAGAAAGTTATCCAGTATGATTGGGGCTGGTAGAGTTTCTAGAATTTGGCTGATATTTCAAAGCAACCTCAACTTGTCCCGAGTTTAACTGAATAAAATGTTGACAACACTAGATTTGTTTTAAATCCACAAGCTGGGAATGTGGTCAGGGTTCGGACCTACCGCATTAAAGTGTATAGGATAAATGACGTGGCATTTGTATTTCCTCTACGACTTGTATGACCACTACTTATTGTGTCATTCTTATCATTTGTAATCAATATCTCCACACCACATACAATCTGATCAGACGGCAGGTTTAGTCAAATGATTTAAGCCATAAGTTAATTAATAAGGTCATCACGACGGATCTGGTTTAAGTCGTCAACTAACTTCCAAACTCTATCGAACGGAAACCATGAATGTTAGATTGTATTCATAAGTTTGCGTGTGTGCCGAAATTCAGTTTGTTTAATTATTGTGCAGTCCTGGTGTAAACATATCGGGTCAATTCAGGGACGACATCCGTCGTAAGCTTCACCTGTGCGGTCGACCGCCCTGTGTAGGCTTGTGCGCGTTGGTTTGAAAGCTCGTGATCGCCAGCTCGGTTGATCGTGATCCACCGCAATGGTTTAGAGTGTAAGCTGGCCAACCATTTTGTTTAACAACCGCGTTTGGTACAACCGGCCATTAGATGCGTGGGGGACTGTTGATAAGTGAAAGCCTAACTCACTTAATCGCGAACACTAAGCTTGTTAGTTTTATTTTATCCTAGCCCTTGTATGCTAGTAATCGGTTTCGGTTTGCTGTCATTTTGTGACCATAAAGAAAATGCCGTTCATATTAGTCTGTTTCATTCAAGGACGGATTGTTAATGAAACAGTATGATAGTTATCTACAACGTGCACCTAAAAGCTGTCGCGCACATCCTTGGTAGCTAATTTAGGTGCCTCGCATTCACTTCTGCAACCTGTACATCCATACATAGAGTGTTACATCAATATAAATGAAGTGGCCGCAGTTGTCATGGGATACGTGACGCTTCATCCAGGGGAAAATCCATCCAGAGAATGAAACCGGTCACCGAAGAGTACAAAATTTACTCGTGATGCTGTGAAATACATACACAAGCGCGGAACGATTCCTACTATTTTCTCACAGGTAATGTACACCAGTGCAAAAGTCGTGGAATATCATTTGATGGCATTCAAATAGAGGTCCTTGTACTGTCTGTCCGAGTGAATAAACACTTGCTTGTGTGCTGTGAGCTCCACTATATTGATTACAATTTGCAGCTGCAAAAAAGAAAAGCGTTATGTATTCACTATATCGGAGTACGCTGCAGCAAACAGTTGTTCAGATGTTATCTAGACTGTGTTCCACGATGGCCTGATCAGTCTTCTAAAGCGGACCAGACGCTCAGAAAAAACTACACCAGCCGGAGATTTGAATACTCGATCTGGATGTCATTCTTCAAATGATAAATAACTAGGTGGATTGTTTGGTATTTAGTCAAAACGCACTGCTGAAACTGTGTGAGTTTCACGGCTCCTATACTTGGGGTATCGCACTTTAAAAGAGAAAGAGACATTGTGTCATACGGAAACCGCCGTGTGCACCTCAGTTATGAACAAAAATTGGTCACATTAATTTGTTATAGACGACGTCACCCCGTCACCAAAGGTTGGGCAATTTGGCGTAACCATTCGCGGCATTGGTGAACAAACTATCCAGTTAGATACACATTTAAAAAATGCAGTTGTTTAACTGCGGTGGAACTGGATTTCCATCACGTCGATAAACCTCATGAACAAGCGTCGCTCGATCCCACCTGGTTCTGAATATGATGACGACCGTCGAGAACTTAAACGCAAGCTGACTAAAAGCTTGCGCAAAGACCGTGAGCACTACTTGGTCGAACAATCGAAAGAGATGAAACGAGCCCCTTCATCTAGGAATAGATGAATACTGTTTCCATAATCTGTGGTTGTTTGATCGTCGAATAAATATAAATGAGACACGTTTGAGAAAGATGGTTTCCTTAAAACTATCCGATCTCCACGAATTGGAAGATAGGTTGAGCAATTTAGAGAAAAGTTCAACTGACCGTAACTCGGCCATATAAATGACGAGACCCAACAGTTATTGGGTTCCAGACGCCTCTCGATTAGCAGAAGTGGCCGAAGAACTAGAGTTATTGAAGCATAACGAGTCTCCTGGACCATATCTTCTCTTTCCAAAGAAGGTTGATGGAGGTGGATAACGGAACTGACAAAACACTTCCCAACAGTTTTGTACCCTGAATAGGTATCCCGTGATTGATGCTTATCAACAATAATTCCCACTTAAAAATGGGAACCTGAAGTCTATGTGACAACCACAGAGGGTATCAGTTTAATGTCTGTTGCGTCCAAGTTACTCACTGGTCTCATTTTACGTCGGCTCACTAAGCCCAGAAGACGCCAGATACGTAAAGAACAGGCATGATTTCGATCCGGTCGATAGGAACACTGACCACACTTGTGTCCTGTGACAGTTATTGGCGCATCAGCACACATAAGTTTCAAAGAACTATGTGAATATGTTAAGATAGCTGTATATTCATTCCTCAATCAAGGCAAAAGTTTAGGCACAACTCTCTCGGGTGTTCATCACTCCTATGGTTGTTCGTCAAGGATTCGCAATCTCCAATGCAGATAAATTTTGTTATGAACAACATTCTGGAAAATGAGCAGTCCAATGAGTATGAGGTTGTGACTCTTCGTGAAACCAGTTTGATTAACGTGAAGTATGCGACTGACAATATGTTGTTTAGCCTCTCTGCCAAAGAAGTGCAGACCTGGCCATACAAGAAGACTGGCTAGTCCGGTCTGCTTAAAATTCGCCTTCAATGTTTAAAAAACAGTGTTGTGTTAAAGCTGGAACATTTCTACTTACTTTATTTATTGAAGGTGGACGGTTTCATATGCCTGGATGGCACTATCTTTTCAGTTTTTAATATTTCCAATAAAATATCAGTGAGGATAGCAAATGCACCAGCTGTCTTTATCAAACTACGTTGTCTGTGATGTGAAAAGACGTCTGGTTGTGGCCGGAGGGATGGTTATAAAATGTTTGTGTGCATTCTGTTTTGCTCTACGGTTTGGAGACGTGACTTGTTCAAGGCGAAGGTAAATGCAGATTTGCTGTGCTTGGCCGTCGTTGTCTCCGTCTATCAACTACCATCCAGTGGGATGATTGCGTGAACAATGTGGCTGTTCGCCAGCGCGTACTCTAGAACGTTAGGGATGCACGATCAAGTGGTTAACTGATCAGGTTTCATAATCTGTAATGATTGGGGCACGCACTCGACATGCCAACTGAGCATTTATACCGCACCTGGCAATGTTTATTGGTACTGCCAGCAACTTGGCAAAACTATGTGATGGTCAATCACCGAACTGGTCATGTGATGTAAGGATTTGGACTATTCCGTTGAGCAACTCGTGTAGGCAACGCCCAACCAGCTGGGACCTTTTGACGAATGAAACCGCTATTTATAACCGCTGTCCGAGATAATAGTATGTTACATTCAACGGCGTCCCTACGTTCACTACACTTCGAACTCCTCTGTCTGGGCTTAATTTTTACCTGTTATCACATCTTCATTTGATCTCTCTGAAATATTCCAAGCCATTGATGCGGTTAGCCGTCGCTGGAACCACACTAAGTTCTGGTCAGGTTCATCGTGGATAAGAATGAATTAATGAATGTAAAGAAAACCCACAGCCATATTAATCAGTAGCCAAGGAGACTTCGTGTAAATGCGATAAAAGGTTCATTTCATTCACGTCTCGGGTGATCTTGTGCTGGGCTGTTTTAACTCGTTCATAAAACCAACATAAACGCATACGTATTTCCGTGCGGTAACTTCTTAGAACCACCTGCTCGGTACACTGACTGTAAAGTGATTCATTGGTATCTTTTGCAGATATATCTGCGACTGCATTGAGTTATTAGCTTTTAATGCTTCTGGAAGTATATGCTTCGGAATGACTGATCGTTGACGGTTTGTCGCCATAACGAAATGATCCCAGGGGGAATAATTCGCTATAGATAACTCCCCCTAAATGAACCGGTTGACTGATGAACTAAGTGCTGAAAAAGGCGGCCAAAGCTCTCTAGGTGGTTACGTTGACGAAAGATAATCGTTTCAAAGTCCCTACTCATTCGCTGTCATATGTTGAACTGGAGAAGGTTAAGTGATGACAGTGCCAGCTGTGAATCATGGTGATGTGAACTGACACTCTGAGTACCTGCAGTTGTTATTGCCGACTAGTTTTGAGTACCTCGACCGAATCCTTTGACACACTACACGGTGTCTACAACATGTCGCATGGCTGCATTTCCATGGCGTAAAAAGTTGAAACCTCACCTTTAAAAAGGATTCCCTAATTAGTGAGTGTTGATTTAGTCATTAACCTGTTTATTTGCCCCACTTTACTGTAGACAACCAAGAATGTCCAGGAACCGGTTTTCGGTGGCTGGTTTCGTCGTTTTTATATGCTTGAATCGTGGTTACTACAGATAGAGGAATAAAGTCCCCTGACTTACCATGCCAAGTAACTTCCCAGTTTTATACTGCGAGACGTTCAGCATACTAAGATACAGAGGACTCCCCTTTAATACAAATCCCTCGGAGTTAGAGAAGGTGTAACTTTGGTGAACGTCTAGCCTTTTCTCAGGAACGGAAATGATCGAAATAACTGCCACCTGTTGAGTCTAGTCACTTCACAAGAATGGTGAGTACAGATGTGCGCTCGGACATAACACGGGAGCTTCATCGAGGCAGTGCTCAATAACTTAATGTGCAACAAACCCATAAAAGGAAACACCCTATCAACTGATGATAACCTATGGCTTGTTGCAGTAAGTACGCTCCCTTCAAACAATGACGAAGTGTCGCAAGTGAAGGTGAACAGTGACACTGTCTCCAGATAATTTTGAATAAAAATATAAAGCAGAGCAAACGGATCAACCTTACACCATTCAACACTTATTTCTGCTCCACGTCATGATTGTGCGTAGGTATGACCATTGTTAGGTTACCCAGGCCTAGGCAACAACCAAATAACGATTATTCGTACCCAGAAACTTTCAATTTGGTCAGCCGAACATGTCTCAAACTAAGTTCGCATCGGATGTGAGCCTAGTTTTTGTCTACCAAAGGGCGGTGTGAAAACAGTTTATTAAATTCAGTGGATTTCCCTGCTGCCAATGCTTCAGCAAGGTGCGTTTGATCTGTAAAGAATGTTCCCAAGGGGAACTTGGCCCATTTTGCCTTTTTAAAACTGTCTTGTGTACGGTTTCACGAGGCATGTTTCATTAAAGAGACCTGAACTAAAGGGACCGTTGAAAGGATATGTTTCCTACGGGTTTTCTTTTTGAGCTCTGGTAGTGAGTCACATGTTAACTGTTTATTGTCAAGTTGTCAAACGTGCGAGATCAATCTGTGTGATAGCCACTGATTTGCCACGAGCACATTTTGTTGTAGAACCTACTGAGATAGTTATATTGTAAAAAACGGGTTTTGATTATCAAGCATACGAAAAAGGGTTCAGGATACGTAAGGCAACAAAGTTCGAAGGCATTCCCGGTTTACGGAATGGACAGCTATTAATAGACAGAAACTACCTCTCTGTGTACAGAACGACTTGTTCATCAGTATTAGATTGCCCTGGCAACTGATGCGCACTTTGATGTCTGTGTGTATGTTTTAATTGTTGTTTTGGTTCACAACATCCATTGAACTTTGCTATGTAAACCTACAGACTGAAATGTGTAACTGATGAGATGCAACGAAACTTGCTGGAGACATACACTGAACACTAGTGATTGCTGACTTCTCTGTTCATAAAGCATAGTGGAAAACCTATGTGTAACAAATATGGTCCACGGTACAGACCGCTTTGGTGCATTTTTTCATCAGAGCAATTACAATCTGATACGGAAGTCGTATTCAAGTCAAAATCTGAAGCAAGCCTTGAGGTTTTATTAGAAAAACTGTGCGAAAAGCTTCCCAACAATCCGCTTCGAGCGACCGACCAACAAGTGTGCAGTGAATGCTGACACTGTTTTACGTTATCTGAACTAACGTCAGTCTGTTTCATCTGTTTCTGACGTAGTATGAGGATGACACTTGCAAACCTAACCCATAACATAGGCATCTTAATGAATAACGTTGGCTATTTTACATTGTTTTTAGGGGGTCAATTTTCCGTCCACAAAAGTAAATAATTTAAAGGACGTCAATGAACACTTGCACTGACTATAGAGACCCTGCTCACTCTGTATTATATTCGTGCTCCGTGCTTACTGCACAGTATTTGCTGAAATGTCTAAATAGGGGCCTTATTGTGAGATATTCTATACTACAATACTCAGCAGGTGAGCTAGGAGGTGATAAAAATCGGTTATTGGCTGATATCAATATACTGTAAATGCACCACAGAATGTTATGGGTACAGTCATGTCAGGGATCTACAAGACAAAAGAAGGTGTTTAGAACGGGAATAGAAACCGAGACTCGGTGAATAAACAGCAGCCAGACTACAACCATTTCAAAAGTGCGAACTATAGGAAACAACCGGGTATGTATGCAAAACACTTATTTAAAACCTTTCCTGACCATTTTGTTATTTTGGTCGTGTAATTCAGGACAGCCAAGATATATGTCGAGTAGATGCATATACCTTCTTGCGATCTAAAAACTGATTCATACTTTGTGTATCTTCACTCAACTGACCACCACAGTCGGTAAAATAGGTCATAACAATGGTCATCGTTTTTTGCACCCGAGTCCATGTGACGCACATCGAATCAGATGCATCTATTTCGGTAGACACTAATCCATCTGAAGCTCCGTTATTTCGACCGAAACCACAAACAAAATTGTTCTGAGTAAAACAAATCTATATCAACGTGTTATGACTTGGGTAATGCCGACGTCTGTAGTTTATGTTGATATGCAGATGGCTTTCCAGATCCTGTTCCTGGAGGATAATGGCAAGCGTAACAAGTGACTCACATTATTGTCAATTTTGCTGATTTGTTAATATCATAACAGGAATCCAGCATATGATGTGAACAGTTCAAGTAAGGTTTCGTATCGATTATCAACAACAGAAAAAGTGGTGTACATGTTGTGGGCACTCAACTAGAGCTAATGGCTACTCACGTAGAACCATTTGTGATTCAAAGGAATTATAACAAACTCATGAATTACAGGAAGCTGAGAAAGTTTAGGTGCACCGGAAATCTGTGTTGGATAGTTTAGAAAAAAGACGAATCAGAAGATTGTTTAATTTTCATTGAGTCGGCGACAGAATGATTGCAAAAACGAAAGGCAGAAGATAATGAGTGAAACAAACCAAATCGTTGCCTAACAAACGTGCAACAATCGGACTGTAACATACAGTGAACAAAGGCTGACTAACATCAACACTGTGAAGTCGATGGTATTTTCAGTATAATGCAACTATTTTGTTGATCAGTCTGTCCGAATACTCAGCTTGCTGTCGCGAATATGTACTTCATACCTGCGTTTGGATTCAGCTGTCAATGATGCAGTTACGAAAGACAGTAGAAGACCGTTCAAGATCAGACATACGCGGAAACTAAAGAAATGTTTTCCGACAGTCAAGCGGTTCATCTGCTGTCGTGGATGGAGGAGTTTATACATTAAGATCGAGTATCCTTGGATATGCCGGTAACGAAGTGGGAACCACACCAGTTTATGCAGCTGACTTGAGCGGAGTGGAAAATGTAGCGTGGTAACCTGCCTTGTAGCTGTACAATATATCCAATAGGAGTAGTCTTTCGGGAAATAAGGACGGTAAGCTCGGACATTTAGCTCAAGATGGAGGCGCACTAGTGCATACAATATTACAGTGAAATGAAACTTTCTAAACAGTTTGTCGAGTAACTTAGGTAGCGGGTTGGCCATTGATGCTGCGATGATTAAGGCGGAAGTGAATTGGGTTTATCGCAGACAAATACATTTTTTACAATGTCAAATCGTGTACGTTTACTGTATATCTGTGATCACGTCACCAAAAAGCGGTGCACTAAAATGCTTACAAGTTTTTTAAAACTAAACTTTATAGCGTGATGAGTTGTTTAAAAGCCAAAACACTGATGTAAGCAACGTCTTGTTCAACAGCCGTTAGAATACATAGTTCACAGTATCAATTTGATGAAACAAAGAGAATGGTTGACAGTTTCTCCTGATTCCTTCTAACACTAATGTTGTATTTTTTCTATGTTGAAACATTGGCATTGGCGAAGTTCATACAACTGAACGGATGTACGTTTCTTACGGACCGCAAAGTTGGTTGACAACTCTATTATCCGACGTTTAATAGATAAGTTTAAAGTTCAAACTAGAACGGAATCAACCGTTAAGTGGAGTAGGCATAAGTCAATAGCGTATGATATTTGGTCGGCAGTATACATGAATAATTCTTGGAATCTGTCATTCTGTCTGCAAACAATTTCATTTATCAGTTTGCGGTTCGTCTGAGCAATGTCGCGTTATAGAGTAAGTGGGTGCTGTTGTATAAGGGGGTTGCCTCTGAATAAATCAATGTAGGTCCTCTGTTGCAGCTAAGTCTTCGTAAATTGGTGACCACTTCAAGTCAATAGTCAGCACTTGAGACCATAGTCATCCGTTATAACCTGCTGTGGTCCCATTTTGTCCGTTCCTAATTGCTTTTATTATGATAACAGTGATTACTGATGAAGGACAATAATGACATCAGTTAGTAGGGCATTGGGGTAGGTTAAAATACGAGGTTGTTTTAATCAGATTGTAAGCTATGCATCATGTCAGGAGGGAAAGGTTATGCTATTAAAAAAGGCCATTACTCTGATCGAAATTACAATCCAGAACTGGCGAAAATGAGAGGAGAAAACAACGTGCGGAATAAATTTGTTCAAACTTGACCTAGTTTGTGATGGGAACGCGCAGACGATTCTCCCTAATCTGTTATCAGTTGGTCATTTTCTCAGGCAGAAGTACGAAAATCAAATCGTCATACGTAAGAACGACTTACCAGTCTAAATAAATGATAGAACTTTTGGTATAACATTGTCTTCGCAAGGAAATGTAGCAATAAACACCCAAATGAGCGGTCATTAACTATTTACCTGTCATCTACCTGGATCTAAGTATAAATTAGTTGCAAACAAACTTCGGAAGAGATCAACATTCGGCTATTAGCTCGATGAAATTTTGGCCGTTTTGGTTGTCGATCACATACGATTCCAAACAATTCAGGTGGGTATGTAAACAGTGATCAGTAAACTCACTCCAACCTCGGCGTTCGTTAACAGATGTGAGGCTTCCGTTCGACTGACACTGGGAATGCACCAAATGTTCTGACTGCGAATCAGCCGTTCACGTGTACTGAGCCCACGTCCTACTGAGAGACGGTTGCTTATTTTTTCGTGTCTAGTGGGGGAGTAGGTAGTGCCGCGACTACACACGGAACTGCTAGACCGTCTAGGATCGATCCTGTTGGGGTATAATGAAGAGTAACTCGTTCTCGTCAGCCCCGTCGATTTGCCAATAGCCCTCTTGTTCCTCATCCTCGGTGGTCTGGTTAAAGTGAACCGTCCTGCCGAACAAATCTCCGAAACTGTTCAGTTCAGAAGAGACAGACTGTAAACTATGCACGTTCGCCTTTCGGTTCTCTGGCCAAGGTTCAATTTGTCGGCGAGGGTGGCCACTACTCGTGCAGGCAGAAATCATAGTTCTGTCAAGGAAAAACACGTGCGAAGTCTGATCAAAACAGAGGATTTATTGCGGTCCATTATGGATGGATTGACATGAGCAGAACAACGTAATTTTAGTTTGCAACATAATGCATTTTCGTAACGTACGATTTGGGCCAATCACACCACCAAGTACGTTGAAAAAGTACACTTACAACTTGAAAACCTCGAGAAACACAAAATTGCAACTGGAAAAGTGTTCATGCTTTGCACAGACGTCTGGCAGAATGAGGATAATGGATACTCTGATTGAGTGTGTGACACAAGTTGACCAGTATGTAAAGAGGATAAGGGCTATTCAACAAGTGGTTCAACCCGCTAGTTGGAAGTTTAAAAGAACCAGCTGCTTAGAAACTGGACTCCCACTGAATTCAATAAAGTGGACGGATATCAGAGAACAATGGAAAACAAGGATGTTCGAAATATATCCGACTAATTTTTTGGAACCTGATAAAAAGAGTAGTTTGACGAAAATTAGCGGTCTTTCATAAAAACAAGATTGCAAAATCTGCCCATGAAATAAGGTGTACAAAAGTTCTATTGGACATAATGTTCAAGCCTCTTTTAAGTATCCTGGAAAACCAAAATACTCCTTCCCAACCTCAAGACCATAACACGATTGAAAGCACCTGACAGTGACCCAACCAGTCATTTGAAGGTAATAAAATTGACGATAATAATGGGTGGTTCTTATAGCACGGTTTCAACTGCTGACCGTGTCTACCTCATCCGCTTGTGCAGGTATGAACACACACTAAAAACACACCTTAATCTGGGAAACAACGGTCGGTACGATAATACCAAAGGTCACATCAGACAGTCTGGCCTAGACAATTCCGCAAACGACTTGGAAAAACAAACGTTTGCACACGACTTTTTCTGGGGCTGATGACTAATTAACAAAGAACGAATCAGGACTGTACAGAGCAGATGTGTGCGATCGAATTTTCTCCTATCGGCGTGTTTAATACGCGGACATAATCCCGTTATAAGTGAAACCACAGAAGTACATCATATAATGTACTAAACAATTTTTTAACCATGTAGCCCTCATTTTTATTCGGACTAGCTGATAGAAAACGAAGGAATATTATTCCTTTATTACTAATTATCTGTTTCATTGTACCGTGCGATTGCACGTATTNTCATTAAAGAGACCTGAACTAAAGGGACCGTTGAAAGGATATGTTTCCTACGGGTTTTCTTTTTGAGCTCTCTAGTGAGTCACATGTTAACTGTTTATTGTAAAGTTGTCAAACGTGCGAGATCAATCTGTGTGATAGCCACTGATTTGCCACGAGCACATTTTGTTGTAGAACCTACTGAGATAGTTATATTGTAAAAAACGGGTTTTGATTATCAAGCATACGAAAAAGGGTTCAGGATACGTAAGGCAACAAAGTTCGAAGGCATTCCCGGTTTACGGAATGGACAGCTATTAATAGACAGAAACTACCTCTCTGTGTACAGAACGACTTGTTCATCAGTATTAGATTGCCCTGGCAACTGATGCGCACTGATGTGTGTGTGTATGTTTGTAATTGTTGTTTAGCTTCACAACATCCATTGAACTTTGCTATGTAAACCTACAGACTGAAATGTGTAACTGATGAGATGCAACGAAACTTGCTGGAGACATACACTGAACACTAGCGATTGCTGACTTCTCTGTTCATAAAGCATAGTGGAAAACCTATGTGTAACAAATATGGTCCACGGTACAGACCGCTTTGGTGCATTTTTTCATCAGAGCAATTACAATCTGATACGGAAGTCGTATTCAAGTCAAAATCTGAAGCAAGCCTTGAGGTTTTATTAGAAAAACTGTGCGAAAAGCTTCCCAACAATCCGCTTCGAGCGACCGACCAACAAGTGTGCAGTGAATGCTGACACTGTTTTAACTGTTTATCTGAACTAACGTCAGTCTGTTTCATCTGTTTCTGACGTAGTATGAGGATGACACTTGCAAACCTAACCCATAACATAGGCATCTTAATGAATAACGTTGGCTATTTTACATTGTTTTTAGGGGATCAATTTTCCGTCCACAAAAGTAAATAATTTAAAGGACGTCAATGAACACTTGCACTGACTATAGAGACCCTGCTCACTCTGTATTATATTCGTGCTCCGTGCTTACTGCACAGTATTTGCTGAAATGTCTAAATAGGGGCCTTATTGTGAGATATTCTATACTACAATACTCAGCAGGTGAGCTAGGAGGTGATAAAAATCGGTTATTGGCTGATATCAATATACTGTAAATGCACCACAGAATGTTATGGGTACAGTCATGTCAGGGATCTACAAGACAAAAGAAGGTGTTTAGAACGGGAATAGAAACCGAGACTCGGTAATAAACAGCAGCCAGACTACAACCATTTCAAAAGTGCGAACTATAGGAAACAACCGGGTATGTATGCAAAAACAGTCAATTGTACTTTAAAACGCTTTCTGACATTTTTTGTTATTGGTCGTTATATCAGGGACAGCCAAGATATATGTCAGTGAGGATGCATATACCGTCCTGCGATTAAACTGATCATACTTTGTGTATCTTCACTCATACTGACCACCACAGTCTGGGTAAAATAGGTCATAACAATGGTCATCGTTTTTGCACCCGAGTCCATGTGACGCACATCGAATCAGATGCATCTATTTCGGTAGACACTAATCCATCTGAAGCTCCGTTATTTCGACCGAAACCACAAACAAAATTGTTCTGAGTAAAACAAATCTATATCAACGTGTTATGACTTGGGTAATGCCGACGTCTGTAGTTTATGTTGATATGCAGATGGCTTTCCAGATCCTGTTCCTGGAGGATAATGGCAAGCGTAACAAGTGACTCACATTATTGTCAATTTTGCTGATTTGTTAATATCATAACAGGAATCCAGCATATGATGTGAACAGTTCAAGTAAGGTTTCGTATCGATTATCAACAACAGAAAAAGTGGTGTACATGTTGTGGGCACTCAACTAGAGCTAATGGCTACTCACGTAGAACCATTTGTGATTCAAAGGAATTATAACAAACTCATGAATTACAGGAAGCTGAGAAAGTTTAGGTGCACCGGAAATCTGTGTTGGATAGTTTAGAAAAAAGACGAATCAGAAGATTGTTTAATTTTCATTGAGTCGGCGACAGAATGATTGCAAAAACGAAAGGCAGAAGATAATGAGTGAAACAAACCAAATCGTTGCCTAACAAACGTGCAACAATCGGACTGTAACATACAGTGAACAAAGGCTGACTAACATCAACACTGTGAAGTCGATGGTATTTTCAGTATAATGCAACTATTTTGTTGATCAGTCTGTCCGAATACTCAGCTTGCTGTCGCGAATATGTACTTCATACCTGCGTTTGGATTCAGCTGTCAATGATGCAGTTACGAAAGACAGTAGAAGACCGTTCAAGATCAGACATACGCGGAAACTAAAGAAATGTTTTCCGACAGTCAAGCGGTTCATCTGCTGTCGTGGATGGAGGAGTTTATACATTAAGATCGAGTATCCTTGGATATGCCGGTAACGAAGTGGGAACCACACCAGTTTATGCAGCTGACTTGAGCGGAGTGGAAAATGTAGCGTGGTAACCTGCCTTGTAGCTGTACAATATATCCAATAGGAGTAGTCTTTCGGGAAATAAGGACGGTAAGCTCGGACATTTAGCTCAAGATGGAGGCGCACTAGTGCATACAATATTACAGTGAAATGAAACTTTCTAAACAGTTTGTCGAGTAACTTAGGTAGCGGGTTGGCCATTGATGCTGCGATGATTAAGGCGGAAGTGAATTGGGTTTATCGCAGACAAATACATTTTTTACAATGTCAAATCGTGTACGTTTACTGTATATCTGTGATCACGTCACCAAAAAGCGGTGCACTAAAATGCTTACAAGTTTTTTAAAACTAAACTTTATAGCGTGATGAGTTGTTTAAAAGCCAAAACACTGATGTAAGCAACGTCTTGTTCAACAGCCGTTAGAATACATAGTTCACAGTATCAATTTGATGAAACAAAGAGAATGGTTGACAGTTTCTCCTGATTCCTTCTAACACTAATGTTGTATTTTTTCTATGTTGAAACATTGGCATTGGCGAAGTTCATACAACTGAACGGATGTACGTTTCTTACGGACCGCAAAGTTGGTTGACAACTCTATTATCCGACGTTTAATAGATAAGTTTAAAGTTCAAACTAGAACGGAATCAACCGTTAAGTGGAGTAGGCATAAGTCAATAGCGTATGATATTTGGTCGGCAGTATACATGAATAATTCTTGGAATCTGTCATTCTGTCTGCAAACAATTTCATTTATCAGTTTGCGGTTCGTCTGAGCAATGTCGCGTTATAGAGTAAGTGGGTGCTGTTGTATAAGGGGGTTGCCTCTGAATAAATCAATGTAGGTCCTCTGTTGCAGCTAAGTCTTCGTAAATTGGTGACCACTTCAAGTCAATAGTCAGCACTTGAGACCATAGTCATCCGATCAGACTTCGCACGTGTTTTTCCTTGACAGAACTATGATTTCTGCCTGCACGAGTAGTGGCCACCCTCGCCGACAAATTGAACCTTGGCCAGAGAACCGAAAGGCGAACGTGCATAGTTTACAGTCTGTCTCTTCTGAACTGAACAGTTTCGGAGATTTGTTCGGCAGGACGGTTCACTTTAACCAGACCACCGAGGATGAGGAACAAGAGGGCTATTGGCAAATCGACGGGGCTGACGAGAACGAGTTACTCTTCATTATACCCCAACAGGATCGATCTAGACGGTCTAGCAGTTCCGTGTGAGTCGCGGCTGATCTGCTCCCCACTAACACGAAAAAATAAGCAACCCGTCTCTCAGTAGGACGTGGGCTCAGTACACGTGAACGGCTGATTCGCAGTCAGAACATTTGGTGCATTCCCAGTGTCAGTCGAACGGAAGCCTCACATCTGTTAACGAACGCCGAGGTTGGAGTGAGTTTACTGATCACTGTTTACATACCCACCTGAATTGTTTGGAATCGTATATGAT
>LOND01006921.1:18303-28977 GCA_014220965.1 Paragonimus kellicotti
GGTCTGAAGCATTGGGTTGAGATTGAGATTTCTGGCGTGTCAGTAGATGTCATTAGTGTGGAAACCGGCAAAGGGTTCAAAAAAGTTTCACATGGTGGTCTCCTGGGAAAGCTCGATGCATTCGGCGACATCGGCCCAATGGCACAATGGATAGAGGGCTTCCTCCGCAACTGTGGTTGCTCAGTGAATGTGAAGGGACCCATTGCTGAGGACGAGATATGTCTGGCGGAGTTTATCAGGGCTGGGTTTTGAGCTCACTGCCCTTTTTGGTTTTCATCAATGATCCCCCGGATCAATGACTTATCCTGTTTAATGAAGGTTGACGACTTCAGCTCAGTGCGTCTTAAAATCGCCAGAAGAATAGGATGCCTTACAGACCGATCTGTATCACTTGTTGGAATCAGCTTCTGATACCACTGAACTCCCAAAAGTTTACTTACATGCACATTACAAGTGCAATGGAGTCGACGCCCATCACTTGGTCGTGAGTTTGTTGAGACAAGCGAAAATTGAACGCGACCTAGACGTTATCGTCTGTGCATTACCGAAGACGCAGTACCTGCCTTTGGACGTGTAGTTCCACTGGGGCAACCGAAATGTCTTCCAATGAGCCTGCGGCCCAAGCATTACCAACTCCGTTTGCCGCATATTTTACACCGATCTTGAAGTGCGGATGAGCAACGGCCTAACACTACACCAAGAAGGAGATGCACCTGCCGGAGAAAGTTCAGAGAACGTCCACGAGAGGCGTGGCTAGAATGAAAAGGAAGAATTACGAGGGGGGACTGGAAATTTTATTGTTTCCTCAGTGTTGCAAACGTGTTCGGGGAGAGTTCCCGTTTGTACGAAAAATACTGATAAAAAACGGATTCGGGCCCGCGCGGTGTTCCTTTGAGGAATGATGACCTGGGTCGTTGAATTCAACTGACTGTTGTGTAATCGACAGGCAAGCTGCCAACCGACATTCTATGGAGAAGCGTTGTCACGCAGGAACTAGGTTTCACTTATCTGAAGACGACGGTATGGGAGCTGAAAAGAGAAGACGAAAACATGATAGAACTGCCAGTTAATATTGTGTATTAATGGGTAGCCTACTGCATCCTCATCGGCTACTTCAAGTCGTTTGGACAGAGTTGCACAGGGAATGTTTTGCAAACAGACACGTAGATATGTGTCAGTGCCGTCTATATTAGATTCACATAAAATGTGTTTAGAGGAAGTGGGAGTAAAGACAGGTCTAAAAAACTGCTTTCGGAGATAGATGCCAGGATAACGTCGGGCCCCGTAATTTCCTAGGCTTCATGGGCAGGTTTGCTGTTGTTTTTTGGCACCTAGTCTGCCGAAACTTTTGAGGAGGGGCTCATGTTTTTACTCCGCGGTTGTGATGCTTCGTTGGACCGCGTTTGTCTGCAACTAGTGTCTCACACGAGGCCCGAACTGACTTGAACATTGATTTTACAAACAACCAGACATCATCCAGAGCTGAATGTAAAAACTGCCCTTTCGAAACTAGGTGATAAGTGACGTCGTATCACCTGTTTCGTCGGGGAGTCGGACGTGAGGATGTGGCAGGTTACACACGAACAACTCAACCCCGTCAACTGTGGTTTCATACTTTGAAGATCCTAGATGACGTCACATGGACACCTGTCGCGGAATGGTGAGCCAGCTCGGTAGAGATGCCTAGGGTTGATTTTCGTTCGTAGGAATGTAGCCATCCGTGTGAGGTTGTGTTCGATGCTGTGTGTAAGACAGACTATAGGGAATGTGAGGCGTCCGGCAATAAAAATTTCCTATGACCATACGACATACCTCCTAATACCGCTGCAGGCAAAATGGTTGATATAATGTACTGTTCGGCTTCTCGACGTGCCCGTTTGTTTAGGTTTTGACAGCCAAGGTTCCACTAGCGACATTAATTATAGCTGTAGACGAACTCACGGAAGCTCGTGCCTTGTTGAACGCACTAATAAATTGAACTTCGCCCGTTCTGTGGCCTGGAAATTGACGGGAAGCACGTGCTTTAACAGCAGTTTCTTTAGTTCGTCGAACGACAATGATGTTGGGGCGTTCGGGTAAGCGAGATACTTCACCGTTCACGACCAAGAGGGTTAACGAAAAAAGCTGATTGTTTTTCTTTATTCACATAATGATGACTACTGCAACACAGTTCAAACCTGTCAACCCGTTACTTGACTTCCTTCACACCAATATGAAGGTTCGATTGATCAATTGCAGGCGGTTACATTCCGCAACGCCAATTTGTAATACTCGGAATTAGGGACTTCGAATAGCCCTAGAAATCGTACTCGGATTGAAACCTCCCACGCAAGTAATAAGGAGAAGACCTTGTACTGGTTGCAGTAAGCAATTCTTATTCATGAGAATCGAAACCGAATGAATAGATATACAACAGTATTAAAGTGATCTTAATCTGCCATTGGCTGATGGTATTTTGGAACACACGAAGTCAAACTGTAAGTCAATTGGTGCAATACAGAACAAAAAAATTGGGGAATAACCAACTGCCTACCATTGAGGCTGTTCGTCCAAGCCTGATGTGGTATCTTTAACGCGACATTTGGATTGATCCCCCATTAGAGTTTCCATTGTGTCGGGGTTTGGATAAGCGGTGAATCAGGTAGATTTTTATTACAATACCCCAATTGAGTCAGACGTCGTCCATTTGGATCACCTTTCATCCACTGTGAAATGGTCATCATACAGTCTTCATAGTTCATGGACCACTACCTAGTGTTAGATAATTAGAGTTGTTTGGCAGTCACCGTTCGCTGATGTGCGAGAGAAGCAGTCTTCATCAACTTAACTGATGGCGATCTAGACATAAACACTTAATCGCGATTAATAAGGGAGTGCGTGCAAGCGCTGGCTGAGACCTTTACTCGGTTTCCCCAGCCATTCTGCCCAAGGCCGTCGTAATTCGATCGGGACCTGAGGGTCTACCTCAGACATCGATTTCGAGTATGAAGTCTAGTTGCGGTGGCTGGATGAAGATGTGAACGCTGCAGAAGTATTCGCCATCGTTGGTAACGGATTAAAAATGGAAAAACACAGAATGTACCTAAATCGCCTTGCAGCGCAATCAGTGACAGCTCCCAAAAGATTGCACGCCTGCTTGTGAAGGCCACTGATCGCAGTTACAGACATGCGTACATTTGTCAGACAGATCGGGGGAGTAGAAACGGTAGGGGACCAATACGAAAGTCATGACGGTTCAGTTCGCTGCCTTGTACTCCGCCGAAACACCTGTTTCCTCCATTTGCTCCCAGGACGCCCGAGGTGACTGCAGAGGTAATCAGAGAGAAAAAGCTGAGGGACCTGACCATCCAGAAGTCGGTTAATTCAAACGATTCGCCTCCAATAGTATCGAAGGAACTTGCGAATGCTCCTGCAGTTCCACTAGCTCGACTGGCCAACAATGGAATCAGATTACAACGGAGTGGAGGAAGGTACGCGTACTTCTCACATGCAAAATTGACGGCCGCGAGCTTGCGCTCGTTTATCGAGCAGTATGTCTTGGTTTTATCGTGAAAGCCAAAGAGCGTTTGTTGAGCACAGGTCTCAGAACGTGTCTGGAGGTGACTCTGTAGCTGCAGCTTAGGCAGTACAGTTTTGTTCACTCTGGCCGCTGCCTGACAAACCCCCTGTTAGGTCTGAAGCATTGGGTTGAGATTGAGATTTCCGGCGTGTCAGTAGATGTCATTAGTGTGGAAACCGGCAAAGGGTTCAAAAAAGTTTCACATGGTGGTCTCCTGGGAAAGCTCGATGCATTCGGCGCCATCGGCCCAATGGCACAATGGATAGAGGGCTTCCTCCGCAACTGTGGTTGCTCAGTGAATGTGAAGGGACCCATTGCTGAGGACGAGATATGTCTGGCGGAGTTTATCAGGGCTGGGTTTTGAGCTCACTGCCCTTTTTGGTTTTCATCAATGATCCCCCGGATCAATGACTTATCCTGTTTAATGAAGGTTGACGACTTCAGCTCAGTGCGTCTTAAAATCGCCATAAGAATAGGATGCCTTACAGACCGATCTGTATCACTTGTTGGAATCAGCTTCTGATACCACTGAACTCCCAAAAGTTTACTTACATGCACATTACAAGTGCAATGGAGTCGACGCCCATCACTTGGTCGTGAGTTTGTTGAGACAAGCGAAAATTGAACGCGACCTAGACGTTATCGTCTGTGCATTACCGAAGACGCAGTACCTGCCTTTGGACGTGTAGTTCCACTGGGGCAACCGAAATGTCTTCCAATGAGCCTGCGGCCCAAGCATTACCAACTCCGTTTGCCGCATATTTTACACCGATCTTGAAGTGCGGATGAGCAACGGCCTAACACTACACCAAGAAGGAGATGCACCTGCCGGAGAAAGTTCAGAGAAACGTCCACGAGAGGCGTGGCTAGAATGAAAAGGAAGAATTACGAGGGGGGACTGGAAATTTTATTGTTTCCTCAGTGTTGCAAACGTGTTCGGGGAGAGTTCCCGTTTGTACGAAAAATACTGATAAAAAACGGATTCGGGCCCGCGCGGTGTTCCTTTGAGGAATGATGACCTGGGTCGTTGAATTCAACTGACTGTTGTGTAATCGACAGGCAAGCTGCCAACCGACATTCTATGGAGAAGCGTTGTCACGCAGGAACTAGGTTTCACTTATCTGAAGACGACGGTATGGGAGCTGAAAAGAGAAGACGAAAACATGATAGAACTGCCAGTTAATATTGTGTATTAATGGGTAGCCTACTGCATCCTCATCGGCTACTTCAAGTCGTTTGGACAGAGTTGCACAGGGAATGTTTTGCAAACAGACACGTAGATATGTGTCAGTGCCGTCTATATTAGATTCACATAAAATGTGTTTAGAGGAAGTGGGAGTAAAGACAGGTCTAAAAAACTGCTTTCGGAGATGGATGCCAGGATAACGTCGGGCCCCGTAATTTCCTAGGCTTCATGGGCAGGTTTGCTGTTGTTTTTTGGCACCTAGTCTGCCGAAACTTTTGAGGAGGGGCTCATGTTTTTACTCCGCGGTTGTGATGCTTCGTTGGACCGCGTTTGTCTGCAACTAGTGTCTCACACGAGGCCCGAACTGACTTGAACATTGATTTTACAAACAACCAGACATCATCCAGAGCTGAATGTAAAAACTGCCCTTTCGAAACTAGGTGATAAGTGACGTCGTATCACCTGTTTCGTCGGGGAGTCGGACGTGAGGATGTGGCAGGTTACACACGAACAACTCAACCCCGTCAACTGTGGTTTCATACTTTGAAGATCCTAGATGACGTCACATGGACACCTGTCGCGGAATGGTGAGCCAGCTCGGTAGAGATGCCTAGGGTTGATTTTCGTTCGTAGGAATGTAGCCATCCGTGTGAGGTTGTGTTCGATGCTGTGTGTAAGACAGACTATAGGTAATGTGAGGCGTCCGGCAATAAAAATTTCCTATGACCATACGACATACCTCCTAATACCGCTGCAGGCAAAATGGTTGATATAATGTACTGTTCGGCTTCTCGACGTGCCCGTTTGTTTAGGTTTTGACAGCCAAGGTTCCACTAGCGACATTAATTATATGTTGAAACTTTCTTGGTTACCGAGACACGAAGTCAAGGCCGTGGTCTGAGTGGCTGTGAGAGGGGCATACAGACCATTTGAAACAGCTGGCAACAGCACTTGGTTACAGTAAAATCCATCATACCCAATAAAGAGTAAGGCAAACGGGCATCTTCGCTGTACATCAGTGATCGTTAGTAAGTGCGTGCTGCCAGTAGCAGGTAGAAGAGGGCTCGCAAGATTGACACTCAATCTTCCGCTTGAGCTAGAGTACAGTTTTGCAGGTGTAGAACCCCGGCTTCAAAGTCGCGCACATCGAACAAGGCGGAATATCAGATTCCACGTCCTAAGCTTGATAAGATAGTCTTCTGGAACGCACGAAATGCAATATACGAACAACGCCGGGATGATTCTGAATCGTCTAACTTCTCCAGAGACGTTAATGAACGACACGGTACGTAGGAGTTAGTGTGCCAGCAACTTGGTTTTTTCCTGGGCGATACGTGACATCAACGCTTCGGCATAGAGGTTCGAGATGCCACAATGAATTCTCTTGTTCTTGAGTGCTGTTTGTTAAAACGACAGATTTTTGATAAGAAATCGATCAGAAAAGGGCTTCTAACAAATGACGTCTTTAGTTTTCGATGGCCTCGATTAAAACGCAAGCTTTCATTTCACTCGAAGAATGACGCCAATTGCTCGATAACAACGTTCTGGAGAAAAACGCCACGGGTCTGTCATCCCGTGTCAGAGTATCAGAGACAAGGATGTCCCGGGCATCGGTCTCTACCACGATTAGTGATCAACAATTACAGTCATTGCTTTCTTTAGGTCGATTTTCGCTAACTCAAACGAAATGCTTACATCGTATGCCAAAGGGCAAGTAAGATCTGTGACCATCGGATTATTCTTTTCAGAAAAGTAATAAGTATACCGAAAACAGTAGGTGAACAGTCCTCCAACGCGCTATTATGACTAGGTGACGTGGTAACGGTGAACCAAAGAGCGGTTGTAGTCCCTCTTGCTCTGGCTTGATTGATCAAAGGCAATGTGCGCTTTCCTCTCCTTAGTTGGCTTATGATGGTAAGCGCCTCGCGAGTTCAGTGCGCTACAGATAGGGGTACTTGAAGATTTTCCTGACCGTCTCGTTGATCTTTCGTGAAGGTTAGTGAAGTTGTGCGTATCAGTGAGTAGTAATTAATAACAATGGTAAACAAAACTGAGCTATCACCATCCGTTTTCAGTTACCAAGACGAAGGCGACAGTTTAATGATACGGTCTATCAAAAGTACATCGACTTCTGATGGAATGAAATTTCGTCGCATGCGCAGTGACGTTATAATTTAGTTGGTATTGGTTTGCACTTGGACGTTTATTTCCCAAAACTGTAGGCAGTCTAATTAGGGTTGCAAACAAATTGTATATGAAAAACGATGGTTTATGACCATTAAGGGGTATTTTAACTTTTCCGTGAAGTATGAGAATGTCATGACCAAATAGTACACAACACAGTGGTTAGGCAATACGAAAACCCTGATTCGGTCATGACTTCAATTCTGGAAACGCATATTAACGCAACAGTTACTGCGTATACCGGTGGTCAGCCAGTAAGAAGCCATGGTTATTGTATTGCACGACTTTTCAATTCTCCACCAACATATCCGGGCAACGGAATTTGGGATGTAACTGTCAGGACTTGCGGTACTTATTAAAGCTTGTAAAAACACCCTTTTACAGATATTTCAGCAACAGCTCCAGATAGACAGAACGGGGTCGCGGCGAAAGTCATACTGGAAAGCAGTGGTTGAACAGCTGACATAAAGTTGTTGGATAGAATATCAGACCGGTGTACCCTTTGACACCGGCCTCTTTCAACACATCCCTTGCATGCCGTGTTTCTTCCAAGACCCTTGAAACTTCGACGTTGTTCATGAATACATAAGCAGCATTCGCTATTGACAACCACCAAAATATTTACCCCAGGAGATTATAAAAGAGATTAAGGCTGGGATAGTGCTTCGGGCTTTGAAGCTAAAGCGGGGCAGGAAAGGAAAACTATCTGAAACAAACGCGGCTGTTGATATACCATTTAATGAGATAGGACCTGTACGAGAGCAGATTTTGCGATATGTTATCATTTCGTTTACTCTAATTAGTCGCAGACGTGTCACCTGCCAGTTATACACATAAGACAGATAAGGACAGACGTGGACTACACAAACCTACAAGTACAGCAAGTGTGGAATTATTACAATGGCAACCCGATAGGTCATCTTAGCCACCTTTTTGCACGCAACATCGGCTGAAAAGTTCGTATATGTATCGTTTCTCAGAAAGCCGATAACCTTGGTTTTTGATTGCGCAAAAAAATCTCGGATAAGTTCAACAGATCGACTTGGTGACCTGCTATCATGTGTTCAGGAGCGAAAAGGTTGGACTTCAAACAGTCAATTTACCACGTTGAAGTTGGCACGTCATTAGCTGTTCCAACCATTTTATGATATGGTAATTGTCGACCTGCCCTGCCCAGCTAAATTTCATTGCATCTGTAAGTGGACTAGTACACGACGTTGAAGACAATGTTTTGACAACCCACTTTTGTTATCGTGGAGAACTCGTCTTCTGGTGCTTCGAAGTTATCACAACTGCGCAGCCGTATACGTTCGAGCCGGAACAGGCCTCAATTTGTGCTTTGTGTCATCGACCAGATGGTCACTTCTGGAGGGTCGGAATGGGAAAACATCCTTCTTGAGCAGTAACTGTGGGTTAAACGCTCTTATTAACTGTATTGTGTGCCTTCGTGAATATATCGGGGTATCCATTTGCTGGTAAGATTCATATGGGCATCTCCTGTTTTGTCCACGGTTTGTCAGCGGTACCGTCATGCCCGGTTCCATGGAACATTGATTTAACCAAACCGCGTTTGTATGCAATAGGAGCAAAGCTGGAAGATAGATCGTTCGGTCCAATGGGCAGTTCTTCAGCAGTCGGCGAATTATGCCGGTAATATACCCCCCGCAGACGAACGCGTCCCGAATAGTGTCATTTTGATTTTGTTTTGCACTGACAAATCTGAAGTTGTCACCTTTGGCCAATTACTCCACGTTTCGAAGGAGCCAATTAGAAAGTTACCCTGTTTCCTGCCTGCACGTTGCCAAGAGGTGACTAGCGATGACTTTACGTGAGTCTTCCTAAGGATAGAAATGGCATCTTGGTAAGTCATGAAATCTGTCATACATTCATGATCAGACGAGGAAACAGAGTTGACTAATGCCGAGTTCATTGGTTTCAAGGACTTTCGCGGCATCCAGGAAATTGTAAATGTGCGGCCTCAGTGATTCCACTGTTTCGAGGGTGTGCGGCTTTGATCAGCATCGAAACGTTCCGGTCTCATAGGGCGTTCCATTCTAAACTGTTAGATGTGAATATCGTTTAAACGGTGGGCGAGCTGTTAACCAGGACCGAATAGAGACTGATGCTTTATACACATGAAGACTTTGAATTAAAAGCTGAAAACGAGAGAAACGAAAAGGAGAAAACTCTCGGTTAATTATGTGTGTTGATAGACAGTATCTCATCCGAGGGGGCACATCACTGATGCCCGGAGTACATGGCCTCTCTTGTTAAATAGTCAAGTTTTGGAGTGCGCTTCCGTGATTTTGGTGAACGAGGAATCGTACGAATTACTTAAAACGAAGCTAGACACCTGGAGAACCTGTGGTGGCAGGAGCGGTCAAGACTTGATGCCTCCATGGACTGGCACAATTGTGCTCATGCAGTATTCGAAGCCCTCTTTATTCAGAGAACGAATACTGAAAGCTGGGCTTACATCACCTTTTTATCATTGTTTATATTGCTGGAGCATAAAGTAGTGCGGAGTTTCCTTCTTGAGTTAATAAATGAAGTTGCTGCATTTCGTTGTTACAGGCTAGTGACTTCTCATTTTGGTCAACTTTGCCCTACCCACTCATCGGAATCTTTCACTCAGTTGTGTTGAAATGGTGAAACTGCTCATCGTGCTCGAAAAATGTCCGTGTCGTGCTATGTGACCATGCTACGCGATGCTTCACTGAGATGCCCGGATTCGTATAACGTATTTGTGTGTACTTGAAGGTATTTACACATTGCTGATTGTAAACGAGTTGGAATTCATTTAATTAGTTTGAGTTTTGTCGGTCCTTTCTTTAGTTTTAAGCGGTGCCCGTGGGTCCTATGACTTGGGCCGTTGTTGATCCTTACAATGGTCCACGACGTAACGTACTGACAAATAAGTACAACTACATAACAAATATGAAACCAAACAAACCAAAGCAATTGATCCCCACTTGAAAGAAGAGTCAACAGGTTAGCGAATAGATACTCGTCAGTGACTGAGTAACTGGCCTGTTACAGTGTCTTTCAAACCAGCAGCGTGGATAATCCCGCAAACCCTAACCAGTTAGAGGATACCTACCATCTTCGCTCGGCGGAACGATCAGGAGCTTGATAGTACACGATCAGGTCATCGCCTGAGAGCTTTGTGGCTGCTTCCAACCACCAACAGCTGAACTGATCACCACTTCATGTTATATGGGGAACGTTATAGGTGCGTCATCGAGAAGTCTTATGAGCAGTCATTCCTATTTTCAAAGAAGGTACCGAACCGTAATGCGACGACCATATATTTGCAGTAGAAGCAATTGGCACATTCGTCGCGTGCGCCATCGCGAAGACGTCCATCTGTCGATTAAAGGTAGGGTTTGCAATGCCTTCAAGTACTTAGCTCTGCTGTATGAATCAGATACCCTACCCAATCGGACGAAAGGTCCACTTCGATTTTCAGTATTCGTCCACCGTTGTCTCCGCCCTTTGGTCAGCATCGGATTAGCTGAATGTGTGAGCGGAGTAACAGTCAGTCAACAAATATTCGGGAAATGTGGAAATCAGTGAGCCTTAATAAAAATGTGTTGACCAGGCGCCTGGCGCACTGTAAGTTGTTCAATGGAGCTGTTGGTGGTTGGAAGCAGCCACAAAGCTCTCAGGCGATGACCTGATCGTGTACTATCAAGCTCCTGATCGTTCCGCCGAGCGAAGATGGTAGGTATCCTCTAACTGGTTA
>LOND01006922.1:17048-27136 GCA_014220965.1 Paragonimus kellicotti
CTGGACTCATGATTCGCAGTGAAATATGAGCGACTATGAGGTAACATTAACGAAAGCCCCGACTACCCAACAGAAATGTACAATACTGTTCAGCAGGTTTAATAAGGTCGAAGATTTCGATCTGACTCAGAAATTCAAGTGACGTAGTTATCAATTGGAGATAGCACGTATCGACTGAGTTCTATCGAAACGAGCAGCTGAGCTGTTCATTAACCAAACAAAGTGCCTGAATGTTGGGATATGATTATTCGGTCATGGTTAATGTGAAGTTGATATCACAATTGTCAACACGGTTGCTTCAAGAACGAGAGGTCGAAGTTCAACTCCTGGCTGCGGCATGTGTATGAATTATTGACGAGTCGTTAAATGAACGAAGCTTAAGTTTTCGGCCATTTTGTAAACGGGCTGGCGTAAATGAATACGACATCTACGATCAGCTACAAATGAAATTGGAGTCGAAATCCCCGGTTGATTTTCAGCGTCACAGGAGTTGGTGTGATAATAGGGTAAGTCATGTACGACATGGTTTGCATCATTCTCACTGGTATGTGAGCTATCCTTCTGTCAAACGATTTGTGACAGCCTATTAACGATGGACATCATGAAAGTGATCTTGATACTTCATTTAAAAAAATCAGCTTAAATGCAATTAAATTAATCCTGGGACTTGGAGCAACTCGACATCAACTTCGCGAGCAGATCAAAGAGGCTTGACTATAAATACTCAGATTACTTTAATTTTGCTCCAAACTGTGCATCATTTTAGCCAGAATGTAGAAATATGTCAGGGATGCCATACAATCGGTCATTTTGAAATATGCTCAGTTCCGTTTGATTAGACATTTCTGGTCTTTGAAAGTATTGTTCAAAGTCTACCGTAAGAGACACTGGCGCATTCCTTATTTGAACGTCAACTTTGTCTAGCTTTACATCATTCCACCCCGCCAGGATGTTGTAAGCAAAACGTTGTTACGTAGGTCGTTGAAGCAGTCATTCGTGTTCAGTCACTGGATAAACCTTGTGCACAGCTATGGTCATGCTCGTTACTTTTCTTTTACTCCACCGATACCATATACATATTCGTCTTTCTGTGTGAACTTTGTTTGAATAAACTCTGTGTCCGGATGCCATACATTCCATGTTTGTGAAAATTTCAAGTTGTTTTGAAAAAATAAACGCGTGCAAAATACTTATTGTCGCTAACAGCGGAACAGTCTTGTCCACCACTCAAAATCAAAGCTCGTCTAGATAAAAATTATGAACAAAATAAGAAAAAATATGGAAATCTGATCGAACCTTGATAGACATCCTTTACTAGTCCGGTCAGCGCATTGTACCACCGCTGAGAAACAACTGTGTTCATCAACATAGGGAGGCATAATCTTTCTGGGTTAGATATATCTTCTTCAGCATCCCAGTATGTTCAGATTAGTGGAATTTATCAACGCCTACAGACAAGGGTTGGTTAGTGTTTTCATTCGAAATGAACCAGCGGGAAGGTGTATCCGAATATATAAAGTGTTAACTAATATGAAACGGGTGTATATGTTATACCAATCAGATGGCTTGACTAATCATCAACGATTAACAGTTTTGGTCAATTTTAGCTTGCAACCTAAATTTGAGGATGCATTTCCCAGTGCCACACGATGAAGGAATGCAGTACACAGAGTACTCACGCATCACTTTCATGTGTTAGTAAACGTTTATCTGAATAAATTTGTTTTTTCTTCTTCGAGTAAAGCATTCTTTCTTCGTTGTTGGCTACAAACTGTTAGGTCCATGTGCTTTTGTTTGGTAAATCTACACCATAATTTGATACTTAACCTGTCCAAGCGTATTTGCTTGTTAAAAGGATAAATATGAACACCTTATTGGATTCAGCCACATTACAACTGGTGGCAGGTACCCCGTACACAGACCGATGCACTTTATACAGTTGCAGCTAGTAGGAAACACATAAGTGGATAGGCTCAGGAAGTTAATTGTTATAGGAGAGCCCCGCTAGTTTCGTCTATTTTCTAACTGCACGCAATTATAGCGAATGTCCGTGGTCAGTTAGCAAATGAATAGCTAAGACGCTACCGGTGCGTTTATGACAAGTTCTGTCTAATATCACAGTATACTCTGAACAACCTTCATATTTCATAAGAGCATTCGCATTCAGAATGATATTTCAGTCAAAACTACACTTCCAAAGTGAAGTAATGACCTCGAGTTTTGCTCTCGTTATAGCTGGGCGGTAATGCACAGTTTTGCTGCGACTGGAAACTTAAGCTCCGAATTTATGTGTCTATTTCTTGACTGTCGACTTCCTCAACTACCATCCAAAGCATCTTGAAAGTCGGTGACCTATGACTTACGTCGAACAACAACAGTGACAACACTGTCTGTTTTTTCATGATAAATTGATTCTCGAATCAATCTGTCTAAGTGCCAAACAAAGTTTCATTCATCCAAGGCGTTTCGACTGGATATGTGTTTAACTCCAAGATTGTCACTGTGCTTTAAACAACACAGGGAATCCTTACCCGTCCCGGTTGCAATTGGAGCAAACTACTTGCGTTTCATAAACAAGCAAGCATGATCGTCAGGCTACTTTTCCAATACTTAGTACCATTACTTCTGTATAACACAAACGCGCTGCAACTGGTGCAAACACAGCTGCACCTTAACAATCGATAACGGAACGGCTTAGTTCTTGTCAGAAAATTATTTTCTTGGAAGTTAGATGACGTAGAGTAATGACGGTTAGGTAGTCGTGTTAGGACACACCTCTCAGATTACCACAGACTTAGGCCAGACTTATCCTGAATTCAGAACTTCATGGTTGCTGGCATCTAGCTCAAGTGTAATGCTAGTATTAACCCATTCCGTTTGTTCGGCTGAACGTCCAAATAATGTGGACTAGACTAAAACTAGCAGATTTAGCAAAATCGAGAGTGACACGAACAAGCTTAAAAACGACAGAAAACATGGGGATGTTCAGCATTGAAAAAGCTTCATGGTTACAGTATTAGCATCTTATTACCGAAGTATTTCAATAGCCAGACTTAAAGGATAGTTCAGTTCGTATTTAGGAAGAATTTTCCCGTCAATCTTTTCGAGACAAAACGCTAGATACAAGTTTCATTTTTGTTACAGCTCAGCTGTGGTTTTCTACAGAAATTGTTCAGTTCCATACAACCACAAGCACCATCGAGAAATATTTCTTCTAACAGTGACAGATGCAGGGAGACTCACAACACTTTACTACTAGGTTTGTCTTTCAGCAGTTCGAGCAGCCATGGTTAAATGTGTTGTCTAGCTTCTAACTGGAATACAAACTGAACCCGTACTGCGAGAACAACTGAGTGTTAATGTTCACATACAACTAAACGGGGCTACATCTTTTAAATCAACCTATGCATATAGAAGCGACAGCTCAAAACTACCTGTTTTTTGCATACGAATTGTTCCACTTTGGACAGTTTTGCAAAATGTTTTTTTACCTGGTTCTATGATATTACCTGACTTGTCATTGTTAACATAACTTTCATAACGATTTCCAGTAGCAACTAGTCTTGCTCGTTTACGTATGCTGACAATCTAAAAATCACGGCAGCCTTTTTATAAACCAGCCCAGTTTGTTAATTAAAATCTACTGGGCTATCAATAAAAATCATGGTTTCATATGTATTCGTTCGTATTTGTTTCAAGTAGCCTTCACACGTCTGCCTTCGGTTTCCATTACATTTATCATGTAGATAAGCAGCTTCCAACTCTTTCTTGTTTGCCACTGGAAATTTCCATTTTTTATGGCGATCTGACTTACTTTCACATGTGTCATGAAAGATGTGGACCAGAAATAAAAACTAGAAAAAAATTGCTTATGTTTATTACAGTCATACTTAAAGTGTCCTGTGAATAGTAACATCCCTGACAAGCTTTAAATGAATTACAGCAACTGGCCGGGAGATTACACAAAATGAGATATTGAGTCAATCGAATCGTATGAAGTTACAATTACTCTGATATCCGATTTTAGAATGACTCAGCAAATCACGATTTCACTTTGGTATTGTCATGTTGAACACCAAGATCATTTGTTGATTTGTTCTGTTCGCCTGCCGTCTTGAAAAATTTGCTTTGTAATGATGAGCTGTGAGAAATTTTTGGTGAAACTGTGTGTTCCTTGTTAAGACGTGAAACGTCTTGTGCCGTAGTCCAAACATGTGAACTTGGAAGTAGAACAGACTTTGTTTCCTAACATGACATTAATACAAATTATTATTATTACTTTCTGAAACCCGATACTGTTATTGTCAACGTACAAAAATTTAGGCACACATTTGTGAAATAACTTGAAGCTTATCCAGTATACATTCGTTCACATTGAAAGTTCCGTAAATGTTCCCGGAAAAAGGATTCCAATTCAGCTAGTACTCAGGCGTATTTCCCAACGCTTGATGCATTTTCGAAATTACATAAATTTCTCTACTTCGACGTGTTTCGCTCTACAGAATATATGGCTTTGTCGACATCGATAACAGTTTAGTTTCCACTCAATAGATTGGAAATTACTGAATCGTGTCGACCGATTAATTCGTTTATCTGTAGGTTAAGATTTCAGTACCAACGATTAAAATAGTGAGAATGTAGTAACCCATACGTTTTTAGCCGGACGTAGTTTGATTTCATTTTTACATTTTTTTGCCACACAGAAATCCCTCTGTGCTCAAATTTGGGTTAGAAACCGAGGACGGAAATTTACTAACTTTGGCACACACACACCTACTGTCCGCCAAAACATATTGGACAATAGTGAACAGTTCTTCCTAGTATTATTGTTTATTCGGTCTAATGGTAGCCCTAGTTTATCACATAGTTTTGTCCTATGCTGTTCGGTAGTCATTCTCTGAGGTCGTGACTATATTCCTTAATACAAAACATGAAGTGGATTTGAATACAATTCCGTTGTCCAATACGCACTTGATGACTCAAATTCAATCCTCAACAACTGTAGGTTCGCTGAGCAACTGATGGTTTATAACGTTCCTTTACTAACCTATAGATTCACAGTTTTTCTATTATTGTTCTTTGATGATATTAGTTTCTGATACAACTCTGTTCGCTACTGTGTCACTAACGTTAGATAAGAAACATAAATTTATATCTGAATGATCATTCAGATTTCCCGTGAAATAATGCTGGTATTGTCTGACCGTCAGAATCTGAATTGGTATTCATACCCCATCGTAACAAGAATACGTGTTAGTGAGGAGTTCTAACAGTAGCAAAATGGGCTGACCAAAGAGTCCATCTGAGTGTGAAAGTTGTTATCAACTTTGTTGTGTTCAATTCTCATCGACAAACTACTCGATCACATATGAGAAATGGTTTAAAATTCCGATCATTCCTAAAATTACAGCTTAAAACAAGTTTACTTCGTAACTATTTCATTTGGACCGAATAAATTGTCCCTATAATGAACGGTCTATAACCCATTTACCTATTGCCTCTCAGGCGTTACTGTTGTTCAGAAAGCATTATGGCGTAGATGTGGTTCGTTGGTAGCGATTTTTCACGGGTAACACGAAGATAAGTATCCAGCTAAAAACTAATGACAAGTCATATCAGCTTGTGTGGATTAAACTACCTTCCGAAAACCGACTTGTCGTCATGCAACTTTTTGAGCACGTAACTGTCAGTCAGTTCACTCCCGGTGTTCTTCCATTAAAACAACCTATTTTCACTCATCGGATGTAATTCCCAATGAGTATTCAAATATTCGGATTGGTTAATACCAGATACGCTTTAGGTTTAACAGCATCTTCATTGTCGGATGGGATTCTATATATTTAGTTTTTTTTCTAACTAATCATTCCAGCTCCGACCGTCTTCATCATTTATTTACCAGTTCATTTTTTTTAACATATTCACATGCTTCGCAATATGCTCCACCTCGCTAGTGTTTAGGAAAAGTTGATCTCGTCGTGCACCGAGAATTTCGTAATTCTGTTCTTTATTCGTCACCGTTCACGTCTGTGGTCGATCGCTGAAGGGATAGAACAATCATCCACCTATTATACTCAGGGATATATGTATGACTGACCATGTTTCGCCAGTTGCTAAGTTAGTTGCTAAGTTACAAAGGTGCATGTTCTTTCAAGCGTAACATTGTTGGTTTGATATTGCATAAAGTAATCAAAATGATAGATAGGAACAAGATCTACATGGGTTGCTTATCTTGCTATAAGATGAACATTGTGGTGCAACATGCAAATCAGTAATGGTTGTGTTATGAACTCAGCCACTGATTCTTTGAGCAACTTTCGTGAAGCTGTATGCATGACAAGGGAAGTAATTTGCCAACATCTTGATATAGATGATCTTAGATCGTCTTGGGCTGCTGGACCAAGCCATCATAATTCAAGAGCTCCATGCACTGCATTCAAAAATCAACATTTCACTATGGTCTGGACTTCTCAAATAATTTGGGCTTTCATGTTTCAAACAAGTTATTTTACGTATTCGGCCGCCAGTCCTGTAGGCATCATCCATGACTAATCAGGTTAGCTCTCCCAGTTAGAGAAACCCCTCTACAAGGTCAAACAGTTGGGGTATTCTATCGGGAAAGACACTTACACACTAGCATAAGACAATTTAGTTCTAATTTCTGAGTTGACTTTGTTCAAGGATCGTAGCGTTTGCCTTGGTTTGTAGTAATCTCACTGGTCGCATGGACTTGGCTCATTTTCTCTTAAGTGTATACAGAATGGACCTGCGAGAACATGAATTTGTGCACACCTTCATCTCTCTCAATACCGGACTGTAATATCCATGGGAAAATGCTGTTTCCTCACTAACGTGTCCACTAAACACCAACCATATACACATTTCCATAAACTCCTATGTTTACTTATTCGGTTCGAGAATCATAAGAGTGATTCAATTACTGAACGTTTTACCAAACTTTAAATGTTTCATCCCGATTCTTTTTGCTTGTTCGACAGAATTTGTACTTCAATGTGGTCTAACAACCGGAATAACTTAACCAACCGTGTCACTTGTCATGGCCTGTTCAAATTACTTTCACCTAATTTTGCTTCATCTCAAGAAATTCTCGAATTACCAACTGAACCAATACCGCCTCCTAATCCAGCGATCTGTTACGGGGCCGTTCTACCTCCATGGATGCTACTGTCGTGGCTTCGAATGACGTCAAGACAAACCAAACAAGTTATAGAGAACTATTCTGAAACTGCTTCGAAATTTTCAAACGCTGATGCGAAGTTGCTGTCTATTTCAACTTTCACAAACACGTGCGACTTGCCTTTAGATTTGAGTATTGGAGTGCACGCACTTTCGACAAATGCTGGCTGCGTTGAGCACAACTCGCTTAACAAATACACTGCTTGGAAACCGCCTATCACTGCCGGTCATACTGTACACACGACCACACAATCACAAGCAACTGCATCATGTTCTGCCTACTTGATGGCGGTGCTCAACTCATTCATAGAAACAAATACCCCGAACGGTCGTGTCAACTCCGAATCGCTAGCCAAAGTTGACAGACGAGCTGTAGGTGGTGCAGTCGGTATGACTTCAGTTAGTTCCGAAAAGCCCGCCCCTCATCGTCAAGTGAACGGACACGCACACGCTGGACCCGGAAAACAGCCGGTTACGAGGTGCTATCAATGTAAAGATTTATTCCCAACGCTGGTTGAGCTGAACGCACACTTTATGCGCGAACACTCGTGCATTTTGAAGACAGAGTTGGAACATGCCAAGTCTTGGAAATCGCATGCACTGGAATCAATGTGTTTCAAGTTAGGTGCTAAACAGTTGCACTCGGTAAGGAAGGCCGTGGTAAACCTATTTGTATGAAAAGATTTGGCAGTGTAACGTCTTGCTCGATAACCTAGTACAGCGGTTATTTATTAAAACTGTTGTTGTTTATTAAAACTTGAACACCACTCCACAATTGATCGCAACTGTCGCATTCTCATAACTTTCCAGTCGGCCCCTTTCGAAAAGAAGCACTAGACTCGAGTTTCGCTCTTGTTAGACCTTGCCACGGTCGGGATCTGAACATAAGCCATGCTTTCATGATGCAACCGTGACCACTATGTCATCAACCTCACATTAAATACAACTGAATTACCACATCCAAACACCCGGTCACGTTCGTCTGTGAATAGTGTTGAGTGATTTGTGTATTGCATGCATATACTGTCGGAAGATGACCAGTACTGTTGAGAGTGAGGTTGTATTGCGATGGTATTAGAAAAAGTGCGAACTGTATGTACAACAAATGACAAAGAAACAAGATACGGCGAAATCTGAGGGTGATACGAATAACGCTTTGTAGTAGGCGAGAAAACTTGTTCGGCAGAAAGATAGTTATCTGCCCTCTGAAATCGCCTTCGTGATGACACATCTGGTCAGATTGTTATCCAAAACAGATAGGTAGAAATTTCGGTAAACAAAATTACAGCTCAACATTTTAACTGACAAACATATTACATAAGGTTGCGGAATTCTCTATGCAGTATAATATATGTTTCAATTTTGTAGGTCATGGATTTTAAGTCCGTTCCTGTTTGTCTTACCTATCTCTAAAAAAATGTTATTATGTATCGAACTAAAATGCGGTGAAAGTTGTGAATCTTACTATTGTGGGTGATGTTCAACTTGAAATTAATCAAATCCTCGACTACTCACCAGTAATCTAAAATATCGCCTAGCAGGTTTAATGAGATCGGAGATTTCGACCTGCCTAGGAAGTCCTAATCGCGGGGTTATCGATTGGAGTTAACAGGCAGTAACTGTGTCTCCTCTCGAGACGATCGGGCAACCTGATCATTACTCACAAGCGAAAGTGGTTGAGCGTTCACATATGATAATTCGGTCGTGCCTAATGTGAGGTCAATGGCGCAGTGGTAAACACGGTTGCCTCACGAAAAGCAAGGCCGGAGTTCTAGTCCCGGCAGTGGCAAGGATATGCACTACTGACGAGCTCTAATGAGAGCGAAACTCGAGTCTAGTGCTTCTTTTCGAAAGGGGCCGACTGGATAGTCTATGGGAATGCGACAGCTGCGATCAATTGTGGGTGATGTTCAACTTGAAATCTTACTATGGTTTAAGCTTCAAACGTAAGCTTTTAAATTCGCACACCGACTGATTAACTGAATCGACGTACTATTTTGGACCGAAACAGTAAAAATGGTCTTTGTATAAACCAAAACACTGAATATTGGTGAGCATCATATTCTCCTGCTTCCAATTTTAAAATCATGCAACATAGATAGCAGATGCGCTACTGTCAATTATTGTCAAGCACAGCAGTGACGCTGAAATTTAGTCACGAACGTTATGAATACCGTAAGTCGCTGGGTGATATCTATTTAATGATCAGATGAGTTCATTCTGGCTCAGCTGGTTTCTCCAATACGTAATAAGCATTAAACAAGTTGTAGGGTTTGATGATAAGGCAGAGGCTTAATTGTGAATATTCAGACCTCAAGCGGACGTGTATAAGTGACAAAAACCGTGTATACTTAGGCGGCATGTGCTGTACCGGCTGAGGTACGAAACCATCCCCCGGGAACTTACAAATTCACCCCATGATTCCATTCAGCCAGCCACCGAAGTGCGTGTTTGGTGCCCACCAAATGACTCAGAAGATGGACTGAAAAGATGAAGTTATCCCAAACGATTAAAACGGACATTCAGCCAGTCTGGTATTAAGCATCACAGCTGTGTCATAAGCAATTAATTTGGTGTATTTGTCAGTTTTGAAGAAGAGCACGTGTTAAGCTTCTGAACATCGAATCTATTCGGGCCAGTATCTGGAACCGCATACTCCTGAGTAGCATGCCTCTACTAGTCAGTCGTACGCAACTGCCAAAGCTGACGAATCATAATAGTTTTACACCTACCTTGTCTTGACATATCGCTTTGGGATCATGAAACAAACATTTAAAATAAGCTAATCAAAATAATCTTTTGAATGAATAATTTTATAGACGCACGAATAATACTCTACCTTTCCTGTGCTATCAAGAACGATTATACGTAGTGAAAATCACTGCTTCCTTACA
>LOND01006923.1:0-13618 GCA_014220965.1 Paragonimus kellicotti
CTCAGTGGTGTGAGTTGTCGATGTTTGGCCGAGTTGTCTATGAAGTGAGTGACTTATTGACACGGGGCAGTGAAAGCCGTAGGGAAGCTGTCTTGCTGATGATGCCTTACATTCACTTACAGTTCGGTTGCTTGTTTGCAAGGTGTCGACTCCCTGTTGTTGTATGTTTGAATATAGACGAAGATATTTTAAGTAGTTAGGTCCACTTCCCCTCCCCTCCTCGTTTTCTTCTTTCCACATAGGTTTTTCTTTCGTGGTTGCGTGGTAGTTAAGCATCAGTGTGAACCAATGATGTATTGCTGTCTATGGTGACGCTCACCGACGATCATCAGCATTACTGAGACGGCTAACCCCCTAATTTTCTGACAAAGTAATCGACATCTCAGGTTATTACATCTTGCACACTGACGGAGTTAGCGCTACAAATGGAGTGTCGATCTACGTTTCAACTACGTCATGATGGCCTCAGTACTGCAAGGCTCAAATCTGCAGGCTTTCCCTGAGTCTCTGGATAGACGTAGCTACCTCTCGCTCAGTTAGTCTAACCATTGGCGTAGGGTATAAACCATCGTATGTGTCAGCAAAATAATCCCAGGTCCCACACAACTGTTCGTCGGGCGGTTGCATTCAAAAGCAATCGAGCATTAATAACTCGGATTTTCAACCTTCCAAACATTAACTTCGTCAGCGGTGTGCGTTCTGGCACGGAAGCTACGTAGCTCTGCTATCTCAATTTGGAGGTCAGCCTAGCGGAACATGTGCAGCAATGTACTCGCTACAGATAGGAGCACGACCCATCTCATTTGGACTTGCTCCTTACTACTGAGTCGTACATAGATGCCGTTGGTATCGATGCCCCTCTGGACGCTAGTGACCACGCGGTTATCCGTTTAAGGCTGATTTATGACATACTTAATCGGCACCCTAAACCGACTCGTTGAAACGTTTGCCGAGCCGATTTCGGAAGGCTTTTAACGGAAACGCTGTAATCATTGACCGAAACATTTGCAATCTCGAAGAACACTATGGCCATATCACTGGCAGGTTGAACGAAATGGTCGTGGAAGCGGTACTTTTGTTTCCCCAAAAAAGAGTAAAAGTCACAACCGAAACCTTGCACGAAATGTTTCACGCAAGTAAAGACCCTGTGGAACAATTTGCTGTTATCTAATATAGAGGACGCACACAGTACCTGCGAAAACGTTCGGAATCGATGCATAACGGCAGTAAAAGCAGACCGTCGCGATCGTCAGCTGGATCTCACAGAATCCATCGTTAGCTGCCCCAGGTAGTTCTCTGGATACGCCGCGTCCGTTACGAAATCCTGATGAACCGTATCATCCACTAACTGGTCCGTCTGGTTTGTCAGCTAGCAATCAGGAGACTGCCGAGATACTTTGCTCTCAATACGTAACAGTCTTTGGCGAACCACGGGACATTCAACAGGCCTAAGTCATACCACTGCAATCGAAATCTCCCATGATTTCTCGGAGTTTAATGTCAGAGCTAAGTTCCTCAGGCTGAAACTTGATAAGTCACCAGGCCTTGATAGCCTACCGCCCATCCTGTTTGGGGAATATGCTGCGGCATTAGCTGCTTCCATTTTCGGCGCTGTTTCGACACTCATACCTCAGGTGCCCTGCCCAATCCTAGGAAGCGCGGTTTTATCTCGCCTATCTACAAAGACGGCGACAGAACCGATGCAGGCAACTATCGCCCAGTAGCACTGCTTCCATATGCCTCCAAGGTAATAGGCAAGCATAGTAGTCGATAGCATAAGGACGCGACTCCAATCCAGTAAACTGCTAACGAACCATCAGCGCGGATTTCGACAAGGAGATTTATGCACCACTAACTTGCTTATGGTAATGGACTCCTGGGCCATGACTGTGGAAGAGTGCCACCCAGTAGATGTTACTTTCCTGTACTTTACTAAGGTTTTTGATAGAGTAAACCACCGCGTTCTACTTAGTAAGCTACCAGCTATGGACCTCGATAGCCAGCTATGTAAATGAATTCAACATCACTTATCATACATGACGAACTCTGTGCGAGTCAGCAGCGTGCTGCCTTTCACCTTTGAGGCTCCCACGGGTGTCCAGCAAGGATCGACACTAAGCCCTTTGTTCGTATTATTTGAGAACGACTTACCAGCTGTTAGTCAATCCCTCTGCTCATGTATGCGGACGACACCAAGGTATGGCGTACTCTGCGTTCTCCTACAACGGGATCTCTACGCAGCTGATCGGTGGTCAGTAGAAAACAGTCTCCCATTGAACACTAGTAAGTGGAAAATAATTCATATACGGCACGAGAACAGCCTAATCTACCGGATTGGAGGTCAATCGCTTACTGTTGTTCTCCAAGACAGACCTTAGGACTCTGCTCTCGACAAATCTCTGTCCTAGCGCTAGTACGCTGGCATTGATGTAGAAGATTAAGGACAGGTTGGCAGCGCTCAGGAGACTACTAGGTAAGTTTGCAGCAGAATATTTTGTACGCATCTTCGGTTCTCTAGCAAGATCCTCCGCTGTAAATAAACACTACAGGCATGCGCTCCACAGTTGAAAAGACAGCCACCCTTGAATCTGTGCTACGGAAAGGGTTATAGATTTCTACTCGTTCTCATATGCAGACCGACTGGAGCTCCTGAACCTCTTCCCATTGGCTTACAGACGGCTGAGAGGAGACATGATCCTCACCTTTAAATCATGACCACAAAGGATCACTCTAATCAAAACCTCTTCAGGGCGGCGGAGACCCCCAACTTAAAGGGATATGAATTTAAGCTAGACGCGTAGTCGTTTACAGACAACACAGTTTTGCTACCCAAGGCTGTCCGACCTGGAACGCCATTCCGGCAAAAATCGTGGAGGCTAATACGCCGGATACGTTCAAGAAGCGTCTTGATCGGCTCTTATCTAGATTGCCATTGCGGACGGTATACTCCTATTAGAACGCTCAGCTCCTGACACGTATATATGTGTCATTCCAAGTATGTATGCGTGGTTTTCACCTGAACCCGCCCCATCGAGCCCGGTCACTTCGTACTAACCACCCATTAACGTTATACTCATTCACGATAATTTCTTATTATTGCCACCGTCTGTTTCTCTTGTTTCCGCTATTGTTATTACTCTTTTCTCTCAGTCCCATCAGAAATGGATGTGGACTTAACTGCACATTACCCTACCTCACAATAACATGGTGCTCCCGGCTACGGCACTCGAATGTTGTCACATTCAACAGGCACCCATGTAACACACATTCACCCTTTCAGCGGTTCACGCGACTAAGGAGAACGGTTGGCAGCCCAACGTCCGCTGAGAAACTGATGTCGCCGGGGGATCGGAGACTGAAGGAAAACACAGACCTATTTCAAAACAGCTTGATGCGCGGCACCCTCACAAGTACTGTACGTTCTACCCTGCAAAAAACCAGTGTGACAGTTAAGTATCAGTGAGATCCACTGTTGTTTTGCTGTCCATAATGATGGTTTGTCGCAGTCAGTGGCATATCTGCATTCATACTATTTCTAGTTCTTCCGCCTGGTTTTCTCTCGTATTTTCTTGATACCTTTCCAGTAGTGTTTTCTTCCAGGATATTCCACACCACTGTTAAGGTGAGCAGAAGTCCGAACCACAATACCTTCTGGTTAGGCTCAAGATTATTGTAATGATAGTGATTGGATGCATTCTCTTTGGAGTTTGTGGCAACATAATGGCATGACTCATTTAAGACGGTTGAATTGCTATTGCCGTGTTGGTCTCTTTCCATGTGTTATCCTTAGACTGGAACTAGTCGTCTAATCTAGGTGACGCTCACTGTCCCAATCCTGCACATGCGCGTCCACACATTCATCGGTCCGAAAACTCTCTTCCACATCCGAACGCACGTACACACGCACGCAGTCACCATCTGCACACACTTGGAACGCTTCAGCTGGATGTGATTCAGTGCGGTCGTTACACAGGCACGCATGACGCTGTTGGACTTGAATCAGAGTAAAGAGAACAACACAGAGGAGCTCCACTGCATTAAGCTTGTACACCAATCCCAACAATAAGATCCAAACCATTGACAACCTTTTCACTGACTATCATTGAGATATCGTTATCTTTTAGTGGATGCTCAGGTTGTCGTGGTTAAGAGTTCCATTACATACGTCACAAGGCATCTGGCTCGGACAAACTCCCTCCAACCTTTTACATTTAATGTTATGGTCGTAATCAGAGAGCTAACCGCTCTGCTCCGGAGATTCGTGATAAGCCAAGTCGTGAATGATTGGTTTGACTAAATCTGTCCTTTTATTCAAGAGGGGCTCACTGAATTCTGGCTGATTCTGTAGAAGAGTTAGCTGGATTTCCAGTTTGTCAAAGCCGCCTGCATCTACCATATTTTGTAGACTAAATCGAACACGCGAACGACGTATCTACCTGGAGTAGGCTGGGTTTCAATATGGTCATTACCATACTGATCCCACTTCGTCAGTTGCTTAAACATCATTCATATAGAGGACCAACAATTTGTTTCTTTCTGGCCATCAGGGGGACTTTGATTGAGTTATTACTGGTGCCCTGTACAACTGGTACCCAGGGAAGGTTGTGCTCAACATCATCATCATCATAGACAGCAATACATCAGTGGTTCACACTGATGCTTAACTGCCACACAACCACGAAAAAAAACCTATATAGGAAGAAGAAAAAGAGGAGGGGAGGGGAAGTGGACCTAACTACTAAAAATAGCTACGTCTATATTCAAACATACAACATCAAGGCGCCTACACCTTGCAAACAAACAACCGAGCTGTAAGTGAAAGTAAGGCGTCATCAGCAAGACAGCTTCCTTACGGCTTTCACTGCCCCGCGTCATTAAGTGCACTCACTTCACAGACAACTCGGCCAAACAACGACATCACGCCACTGAGCTCGATTAGCCGCCATCTCACCTAACGTCTCAAGCCACCGACTCTGTGAGTCGCGAGGGCCCCAGCCCGGGAGACGAACCCGATCTACAGTGACCAACCCCTTCGTGAACGATTTCATTTGTCTACGCCAGGTCATCATCTGTCCACCTCGCACCTTGCGCCAGTCGGCCGCAGCGTCGGCACAGTGCTCGGTGTGGCAAACGACTAGCTGGCATCCTTAGTACATGACCCAACCATCTAAGTCTGTGCAAATGTAGCGACTGAACAAAAGAACTCGTTTGACAATCAGTGCCAAACACCCGCTTCCTAACCTCCTCGTTGCTTACTCGCTGGTGCCACCCGATACGAGCGATTGAACGCAGACATCGGTGGTCAAATACCTGGAGACGGTTCACGTCCTCTACCCTGAGCGGCCAGGTTTCGCTGCCGTAAAGTAATACAGCCCTCACTGTTGTTTGATATACGCGACCCTTAAGCTTCAGAGAAATACCTCTCTGTCGCCATAGGTGTCTCAGATTAGCGAACACCGCCCTAGCCTTGGAAATACGCGCTTCTATTTCATTCCCTACACCTCCGCCGCCACCGCTGATGCAGCTTCCCAGGTATACAAACCGGTCAACAACTCCATGACTTCATTATCTAACATTAAATCTACGTGATCACAGCAATCTTGCAGAAGCACTTTGCATTTTGAGGCTGCAAAGCGCATTCCGAAGTACTTAGCAGAACGCGAAATAGCGTTTAGTGTTGTTTGTGCCGCTTGAAAGTTGTCAAACAGCCCTTATCGTCAGCATAATCAAGATCAGTCAGTCTTTCACCAGGTAGGAGGTCCACGCCGGCATCATGTGAGTGCCGCAGACAGTCCTCCATTATTTCGTCTATGACGAAATTGAACAAAAATGGTGAAAGGGGACAGCCTTGACGTACGCCGCTCCTGGTGCTGAAACTGTCAGATACTTCGCCGTAAACCCTAACCTGAGCTGAAGTATGGGAATAAAGCGCCGACAGTATGTTCACATACTTAGTCGGTACACCCCTACGTTTAAGCGACTCTAAAAGTGTAGATCGGTCTACCGAATCAAACGCACCTTTATAGTCGAGGAATACGGCGATTGTTGGCCGGCGGTACACATGACGCTGCTCCAGAATTTGACGAAGGGTAAAAATGTGATCTATACAACCCCGCCCAGGGCGAAACCCTGCCTGTTCTTCCCTAATGTTTACTTCCCGAACTGCAGTGAGTCGACGAAGTATAATTGATGCTAGAACCCTTGAAATGACTGGGGTCAAACTAATCCCTCTATGGTTTTCGCAAGAGCCCCGGGCTCCTTTCTTAAATATGGGAACTATTATCGAGTGACCCCAGCACGGAGGGATGGTCTCCGTCGTCCACACAAGTTGAAACAACTGAGTCAAGGCCTCTACTAACGCCTCTCCACCTTCTTTGAAAAGTGCCGGCATGAGATCATCTGGGCCAGCAGCCCTATTACGATTGAGAGCCGAAAGGCAATTGCGAACCTCAGTCTCAGTGGGTGGTTCCAAATCTACCGACCAGGGTGCTACATCACAAGTTTGTGGCGGCAACACAATAGAAGCAGGAGGCCAACTAAATTGACCCTCAAAGTGTTCCGCAACGCTAACCTTCTGGACTTATTACAGATTAGTGTGCCATCTACCTCGCTGATAGCTTCACTGACAGACGGTCGCCTGGGACCAGTGGCACGGATCAGCTTAAACAGTTTACCGATGTTCCCTGAGGCAAAAGCGGTTCCATTTCCTTAACTTTTTCCACTAACCAAGCCTCACGATCAGCCTTTAGACTACGTTTCAGTTTCCTACGGATATCTCTTCTAGACTTGTTATGTGAACTACCAGGAGGAACCTTCCGTCTGGCTTCTAACAACTCCAGGGATTTCTCTGAAATCCAATGTTTGTTTACCCCATGTACCCCTGTGCCGCATGCTACAGTACCTGCTTTCTGAATGGCCTGTGAGATTTGAGTCCAGCAGCTATTAGGGTCTTCGGAGTGAGTACCACGGCAGCTTTCTAAGCTGGTTTGGTAATTATGCCTAACCGATGGTAAAGCCAGTTTCTCAACAGCTAACCGTTGCTGTCGGTGGGGTCGTTGCCCAGCAAAAGTAAGAACAAAACGACAACGTACCAACGCATGATCTGAATCCAAGTACGTGCTCCAATAAGAACGACAGTCTTGAATGGAACCCCGCCACCTATAACTAACGGCTATGTGGTCTATCTGAGACCAGGCCTGATTCGGAGAAGGCGGGCGCCAAGTATAGCATTGACGTGCACGATGCCTAAAACCAGTACTGGCTAAAAATAGATTATGCTCAGCGCACAGCTGCAACAATCGCCCACCATTATCTGATCGATGTGATGCTATCCCAAACCTACCACCTAAACGAGATTCGGCTTCACCAAGGCGACCGACCTGGGCATTCATATCTCCGGCCAAAACGACTATATCAGAGCCACGTGTCGACCGAAGGAGAGTGGCCAGATCCGAGTAAAATGCGTCCTTGACGCCGATGTCACTACAGTCAGTAGGAGCATAAGCAGACAATGAATAAATTTCTGAGTTTTGCGTCTAGAGCTGGTTTTAACAGAACCTGCCAAGCGGACGGCACAAAGTCTACTGTTAACAGGAATCCAATCTACTAATGCGGCTGCGGCCGTCGTGCTGAGAACTATACCTACCCCAGCCTGACCTGTAACAGCGGCTGTGGAGTCACCCGAAGTGTATAACCAGTATCGGGTAGACAATGCGGGTGCTGTTAGTTCCATACGTTGACTACTGTCATGGATTCTAGTCTCCGAGATACAGCAGACATCGACATGCAACGAGTCTAACGTTCGTGCGAGAGCGGCCTGCTGACCTATCTGTTTTAGCGTGCGAACGTTGAAGGCACCTATATTAATTCGCATTCTAGGTCTAAGCAAGGGACGAGGGAGGCCTGAAGCTGAAAGGCAAGAGACGGAACTTACCGGCTCAGTGTTACTACAGTTAGCTACATCTGTTGTGGGACCTGTAGAGTAATTATCAGAAATGGAGGTGGGGGGTGTCTGGGAGTTAAATTTGATAGGACAGTGGGGAGGTCAGCAGTAGCATGTTTTCGCCTATCCACCCTGCTGTATGCAGCAGATAGGGCGACCCGGTTTATACTGCGAGACGGCCGATGCAGTATGGATTTATTGTTGTGAATATTCATGGTTGTGTGTGGGCTGAGATACTGCCAGGACGCCCAGACCTAGACAGGAGAACGATTAGGGTTCTCAACCAAAGCCTTTGGCTCAAAAGCCTGTACCGCAAGGCAGCGGTTGGGTGGCAATGTACCAGAACTGGTACTTTTTCCGGAAAAAGATGCCAACCTTCTTCCAACCCCCAACCTGGAGGACCAGGAGACTGGTTTGTCAGACCTCTACCCATTGGCCTGCCTGGTATGAGTGACTATCGGTGTGGTGGCCACACCGTCCAGTTTAGCCCAATAGGTCATCGAGATGCGCAAGCCGTCACACCACGTCAAGGTCCAGTCTCCTTGTGACGGTGTGCCCAACATATATATCAATGTTCTAAGTGCAAATTGCTTTCGGATTTCGGGCCTGATTTAGGCATATAGCGGCGTGCCGCCGATCTTAGTCATCTTACGTGAGGCGCGACAAGACTGTTCATCTTTTCCTTTTCTATTCTCTTCTGTTATTCGCAGTAGAAAAAACCCTCGAGAGCACCCTGACAGACTGCGAGTATGATTGTGTGGATATTCTTCGAGACCTAAAGTATACATACGACGTTGTGTTGCTTTGTTTGGCTTATTGCGGAGCCCAGAGCGTCAATGTGGTTTAACGTTTGCATCCGCTAAGTACAGTGTTTTTTCAAGGCCTGTAGGACGCTGACTGGTCTCGTCCTTGATGGTGAGCCGTTTAATGTAGTCTAGACGTACAAAATATGCATGGGGAACTGCACCAGTGCTAGTTGATGAGGTCACTTCGTATGGCTAAAGTTCTGGTGTCGTTTGTCAACTTACATCATCTTTGGCGCTGACCTGATCTCAATGTTCTGTGAAAGACAGGGTGCATAAACGTCGGTGTACGAGCAGTCTTATCGTACGACTGTGAAACCTGGCTCGTTTGTGCGAAAGCCGTCTGCGTTCTACCCTTGATGTCTGTAACGCATTAGTGATTTGTATTGGGAACACCATTGACAATGACAAAGTTCGCCGATTTGATTTTGGGACAAACGGACCCTGTCAACCGTCGAAATGATCTCGTCTCACATGCTTCGTTGACGTCGCCGTAACTTACGAACGCTAACTCCCCACTTTCATCATCGTGCTTTGTTTGAGTAGTGGGTTAGATTGGAAGTGGCAGCCGGGTGGCTAACCTGGGTTAGAAGCATAAGAAAACGTTGATGTTACAGCTTGCTGCAGTTATATTTTCTTGTCTTCCTGATTGGTGTTCAAAAGACAAGTTCACCTTTGATTAGGGTCACTGTCGGAAACAGTGAGGTCGGCGGCATCCTTGTTGATAATCTCTATGTGCTCTTACTTTAAAGTGCTCACAATTTTCCTCTGTTGTGACAGGGATCTCACTGTATGTAGCTGATTGGGTTATATACATCGGAATTGTTCATTGTTCTGATAAGAATTCCTTACTGTTCTCTTCTGTGTGACCGTGTTTCTGTTACTCTCTCAGAGGGTTTTACTTAAACGAAGATTCCTGGTGCAAAATAGTCACTTATTTCGTAAAATGTTTCTTGCTAGAGACACGTGGACATTTTGGAAACTGTCCTTCTTCAAAGTATGTTTCACGTCTTTAACTAGTTCTCCATTGCATCTCTTTTTAGACCGCAATGTTTGACATAGAAACGTTGCGTAAGGTTCATGAAAATCCAACGGAATGGAGAATTAGGCGAGAATTTCTGCTGAAGAATAAGGACGTCTTAGATCCGGAACGTTTGGAATGTCTCTCCCATTGTTTCATTAATACCGAACTCTACGGAAACGCATATCCTGATAAAGTAATGCAGCAGGTTTGTTTGAGCTTACTTGTCTTTTCACTCAATGGACAGGTAAAGGAGTACGGAGCCGGTATACTACAGTCTGTGTTCCCAACTAATGACTCGTAATACGGTAGGTTTTTAATTTGCCGTTTGGTTTCCCCTTTTTAATTCCTCGTACTTGATTTCAACATAAATAAGTGTATAGTTTAACAGTATGTCACAGTCCAAAGGCTGAGGACAGTTTTTCTTTTTCAGTAATTTCCGATGGACTCAAATAGTTACTTGTCAGTGAATCAAATGAATTTTTGTGCGGTCGATGTAATGTGTAGGCCTACAGTGGTATGGGTTCTTTGTAAACGTTCATAGTTCACGAGTTTCAGATTTTCATCATAGGGTTCATCTTTTCCTCCGTGCCACCCCCCTGCTAGCTATGATCAACTGCGTAAGGTCTATCAGTGTTGTGGATGTGGCTTAAAGGAAGTGCAGCTTACCCCATGAGTTTACGCAACATCATCCTTACATAAAGGCTTCTCGCTTTGGAAGCTTCCAGTGCCCTTAACGAACTTGTAAATGTCCGTTTGATTTCCCAACATGGAGTCAACGTTCGACACTCTCTCTTGATAACGCCAACTAAACTGGGTGTGTTTAGATGCATTATACCTATGCGTAGCAGTTTCCTACTGTTGTAACTGGTTGATAGTGTAACACGTTATAATTTCTTGCTTACTGTAGTGGCTCCACTAGCATAAACGGATGCTATTCTTTTCACTTGGATTTGAATTCATACAATCGGGTCATCTTTACTCTTGTTTTGTTTAACTGTTGTCGTTGCCGACGTAGTGGCTCTGTTTGTTGACTTGTCGGTCGGGCGAATTCTGATAATAAAGCTTCCAGTGCAAGCCCACTCCCTTTCCGCTGACGCTTTTCTGTAGCCCATGTTGACATCGGGACCTATATCTACGGAGTTGTGTTAGACTTGTGATCTTGAGTCAGCTAATTACACTGCTGTTTGCTCGTCTCACTCATCTGCTGTTGGTCACACCTGAGACATGGAGTCTCATTGACTACTGGCTTTATTGGTTTACCGAATAACCTTTCAAGGGAAAGTGTAGTCGCTGGTAGACGAGAACAACAGTCTGTACAGTAAGACTAACCTTTATTCACAAGGTTTAATCCAACCATTGAGACGTTGTATGGAAACGTAGTTGTCTACCAGTGGAAAAGGAACGTACTAATAAGCTCAATATCAGGACGATTCGTAGATGTGATGAATCACTATGGGCCAGGTCGTTCGGTCATTGAATCCGAAAGTGTGGTTTCGATACGTGGAGGACACCTTTTTGTCATATCTTGTAGTCATTGGCCAGTTTCACAGTTGCCTGAATGTCACAATACTTGGAATGATCATTACACGCGAGGAAAGACATTTACGCGTAGCCTTCCTCACTGTACCAGTTGTAATGGGACCAGATGATGAACTTAAACTACAGCTATCAGTAATGGATCGACAACACGTGACGTCATCCTTAACCACAGCGACGGTCATCCGGCCTACCACTTCAAACTCCGCGTGCGAGCATTGTTGTGACATGCACACACGCTCTACGGCTTATCCGAAATCAGAAGACAAGAGCGAGAACACCTGTTCGGACTGTCCGCCTCCGATGGGCACCCCTGCAATTTCACAAAAGCCCCTGCTGGAGGGTTGGTTAGGGCTAAACTCACTGAGGCAAATCTCGAATAGCAGTACTGTGTGTTTACGACATCGTTGTGTCTCACAGGCCCAACACTGTAGTCTGTTCAGACTTGGGAAACGCAATGGATCATGTGGAACGTCATGAAAAATATGGTGTGGTCTACAGAGCTCGAAGCAAAAGGCAAACAGCTTCGCTGTTTCATTTTGATGATCTCACTGAGGGACAAGTTAAACTAAAGAGTTGCATAGTTCTAAACACTTTCAGTTTTTTTCCCCGGTACTGTTCCTTTCGGTTTTGCCTGATTTTTTATGGTAAAAATGTAGTACGTGCGTTAGCGAAGGCTTTTATTCGTTGGGAGTTACAAAATCATTGAAGAGCTGTCGTCTGTGTAGACGTATGCTGGGCGTGCAAGCACATATGGTTGGACTCAGTGTGATTTAACACGAACACGGCTTGTGGATTTTTGAAAATAGTCCTGGAAGGTCTTTAGAAAAATGTGTTAATTTTGAAGTAGCTTTAGACCTAAGGACTTTTAGGGGATTCACCCTCAGTGGTCCGATTTCCTCACTTAACATACTCTTCAGGTGCGTATTCATCGTCTTTTTGTACCAGTATCATGCTGAGTGTTTTGGCATACTCTGGCAGTTTGTACTGTTTTTATAGACCCCATAACCTTATTATGTCGGGAGACACTTAATCATTACATTCCTGTTCGTGGCAGTGGAGATGCCGTCAACGATGATTTGCGATTAGTGCTCTGGACTGGGTGTTGCGACGTGACTAGGTCTGCAGCCATGTTGAGCTGTGCCTTCACCACTCCGAGATTCGCCTTATAATAAGCCGGTAAGCTTCTAATTTGTGAAATGTATAGTCTAGTTCCGCATTACTGACCAGTTCATTCGCTGTTAAATTCTCTTGTGATCACCTTGGAAAGGCAGGACCGTACTTCCGAGATGGTACGTCATATTGCCTTTGTCTGTGTAAATATAACCAGGTCAATGTGATTATTAATCTGCTGGTCAGCTGGTATGATCCATAGACATGTTGGACTAGTCTGACTTTCATTACTTCCCCGAAGAATCTCCCAATGGGGGAAAGAGCTTGCAATATTTAACAACCACTGAGTACGTACGCAGAAAGTTTCTCTTCTGGACGGTGTGACTTAAGGTATTCACTTTCAGGGGCCGCCTTCGATGACGTCTGCGCTTACTGACCATTTTAAACCGTTCCATCGTAACTGGGCTAGGCACCCTCTCGTTCTCTGTTTGTTGTGACTACTGGCCTTTAGTTAATGTTCATATTTGCGTCTATCCACTTTATCTTTGAATTGTCGTTTTCAATTCTTTTCCACCTGACTTGTCAATTATGCGACGTACGTTCGATTGCGTTATCGTTAATTTGAGCCTTGAAGTGTTTGGGCTAACTCTAAAGAGCTTTAATCTATCTTGTCTATCTGGGCACATCCGAGGTTAATGTTAAGGCAGTCGTCACTGACGCCTACTAATTCAATGCGAAGTTTCTTCTGGATTTTGCTAAAGACATTTCAATTATTGGCCTCACAATGGACAGGATAGTTCAGCAAATTACTTTAGTCTACTTTAGTTGGGTAAATAAAAAGTGTGATTGAAAACACCACGCTTTTTAAATATGGTGACTTTCGTCTAATCCGCCGCCTTCTGAATGTTTCGATGAATGAAAGTCTGAATTACCGTTTTCTAATATTGCTTAGTAAGTTTGGTGAACTAGCAGATTTCGACCTGTTTCGGTGGTGTTAATTTTGAGATTACGGATTGGAGTTAGCAAACAGTAATTATCTCCTGTCGATACAGTCGGGCAAATTGACAATTACTCACAAGTGAATGTGGTTGAGCTTTCAGATTTGACAGTTTGGTCTTGCTTAGTGCGAGGACAGTGGCACAGTGGTCCACACGGTTGCCTCATGAAACCGCGGTCGGAGATCTAGCCCCGATCGTGGTT
>LOND01006925.1:0-14425 GCA_014220965.1 Paragonimus kellicotti
ACCTTATGAGAAGTGGGTAGTCAGAAGCAAGTCATCGTTAGAGTTCAAGGTTTGTTTTAAATATTCTGTATTCCGATTACCTGACGTACCAGCGTGTTCGAATTCAGGAATTCATGCACAACATTCGTTCTGATGTCCATGCTATTCACAGCAACGAATCAGATAGCAGACTTTACTTATATTATCGTTCTTGTGAACTAATCCTCCATTTGCAAACATTGTCCTCTCTTCGTTTCATTCTTTGTTGCCGGTATTAAAATAACACTTGCAGTAATCTCACGTTTATTTTTATTATCATACCACCTTGTTATGTACTGACCACGTCACTTCATATCAGTTAACCTGTTGGATGCAGAACAAACTCATGTATCAGGTTGTATGGGATGAATGTGCTTAACTGCGACGCTTTCATGGATGAACCCCTACGACGGGTGTGTACTACACGATGCAACTTGTGAGACACTATAACTCGGGATCCATAGTAGAACAGTCACATCTCTTCACTGTGTAATCACACAACATGTGTCCAGTAAAACGTTCTCCGCTAGCTTGGCGTCACCGTTCAAAATGAATCTCAAACTTCCATCGTCCAAGTTACCTAGGGAGATATTCAGAAAATGCATGGTCACCTGACTGAAACAATAGAATTAAATCAAGTGGCGCATTTGCATGAAAGAAGATACATATGTGTATTGGCTGACCCAAATATTCTCCAGCGTACGTCTGTGATACAGCGTTGATAGAAAGCTATCTGATCTGCCATAGTGCCAAATAATCGATGTTCATGTTTACTTGCGTAGCGTCCGCAGTTCATTAAATGTATAAATCCGCAGGTTTTTGATGTCTGTCATGTTCATTGTGCGTGTAAACCACTTGCTAATTGTTTAAATCTAAAATGCACTCCGTCCTCCTTTGCCTCACCTCCTCCTTTCACGTACGTGTGGTAATCCAGTTGTGACAACACAACATCCAGCACAATAGGTAAACCGAACTTGTTGGAATTTCTCTGTCGTTCAAGAAAAAACTTTTTCAGCCTAAACCGGTTCAGTTGTGGAGAAAGTTGTCATGATAAATTATTGTGTCACTGTCTATGCCTTCTGAACGTTGTTCATTCCTTTCCTCAATGTAATTTGAATGCGTCAATCAGCCTCGTTTTTAGAAGCAGTGTTGTCGAGATAGCGATGAACACGCAGTCGATAATCTGAGGCGTTCCTACAATCACATAAGCATGCCACCATTGGGACCAGCAGCCCATATATATAGTAGGTGTTATAATCATCATGATTATCCCGAATCGCATGAACATATGTAGCGTGTTACTCAACGTTTTGCTACGAACTTGTCTTCTTCTCGAACAGTATCTTCAGTGCAAATACGTCTGGCCCGATCATATGTAGCGTGACTGGAATGTTCCGAACGCAATTCTTCTCTCAACTCCATAAATTCATGTTATCTAGAGTGATCGGGTGTGATGATAATATGATTGAGCATACAGAACAAAACATCCTGTCGCGTCTGCAACCAACGGTGACCAGGACTACAGTTGCCGCTATTCTTCACACAATTAAAGTTAGACAGTCATTATGTAGTCTTGATGTTTCAGTTATGTTTATGTTCACATTGTCTCTAACTTTCATTGTGTATACATCCATACTTGATGGATACGCTTCACAACCAGTTTGAAGTTGGAAAATTGCGGACCGTTATTGGATAAATTGGAGAAAAATCACAACTTGGTGGTTCCGTAATATATTCAGCTCACTGATTCACATTCAGTATATTTGCAGCTTTCACTATTTGGTGCAGACGGGTCTATTTTTAAGGCTTGCTCGACAACACATTCGTAAACTGCGATTATATTCTTATAGAGCAATCAAAACTACACGCATATACGAGTTGCTAATTCAGTAAAAGCATGAAACACACTCTGATACTTCAACTTGGATGGATGAAACTAGCGTTCACCTGAATTCTTCTCATGTCTAACTAGTTGCCAGGATATTAAAAGACAACAGCATCCCACTACGCGAGGTATGCCAGTGTTCACGTGAACCCGACTGCTAACCTCTTGAGAATGTCTATAACTTTTATCGACTCGAATCAATTCCATACATTGATCTGGCAGTGTGCGTGTGACCAGGCTTGTGGGTACATTTTCTCGGACAACAGCTTTTCTGACACATAAATATAGGTTTTCAGTTACCCGGAGTAAAACATTGCGAAAGGTCATCAACTCAGGACATCATTGTTGACTTTCGTGCATAAGGAGTCTTCTGCAAACTACTGCGTTTCTAGTCAGTCAGCGCTCCGGATCATCTGATGCTGGCAAATTGTCATGCACCCTGAATTGACAAATGCGGTTATGCAAGCAAAGCCACCGTTGCTTCCACTGTCCACATAACTTAACAACATAGATGGTTGTCAGTCCGTGAATTCTTCACACAACATTTGTGTCAGTGATTTCTGGAGCATCCACTTGGTATGAGGCCAGAAAATATGTCTGTTTAACCTTGACTGAAAAAAATACGAGGTGGTATCTATTGTTATCAGTCAAACGTCATTAGGTTGCTGTTTAAACGGGCATGTGTAGTAATACGTATGCTCAGTGCCTGACAGATGGTCTAGTTTCCACGCATAACACGGTCAGCTTTTTCTTCCACTGGAAGCGTGACGCACATAATTGTGGTATATGTCTCTCTTTAACAAAACGAGGAACACGTGAAGTGCGAACAAACGCAATTAATACGTGAACGACCGGTTCAATTTTAATAGAAAATATTTTCAATTTCTACAATTGTTTCGTATGGTGTCGTACCGTTAGATAGTGAATGTTGTCCGTTGATGTTGAATTCCTAATTCCAACGGATTGCAGATAATAAGTAATTGACCAGTAATTGTTTTAAAATGCTCTGGACTATGAGCTGCTGATTATTTCCCAAGTGTCACATGAAAAACTGTGGTTATCCATTCACTGCTTCAAATTGCCGGTAAAATTGTCTGTGCAGTGCTTTACTCTCCGTTACCAACGTATTGGAACTCGACGGAAATTGCATTTCAAGACATCCTTTTCTCTCACACCAGCAGGTAGCAATGAATCTGTAGAGCGTTAACGAATTGCGTACCGCAATATATATTCACCGCATTAGTAAAACAACCACCATCATAAATGAACGTTTAGCAGATTAGCAAATATGCAGTTGCTGGAGGATTATTAGTTTGAGTTCTCTTGAATACTCCAAATATATTTGTGCTGCCTTGGTAATGTAGCAGTTGGAATCGTCGCATTCCAGATAGCAGTTGAGAAAGATCCGATTTTCGTGAGTAGGGCAGGCATTTCGTATTTCCTAACATCAACTATGTTGCAGGGAGCCTCAGTAACCAGTGCCAGATATTCAAAACATGGTTGGACGCTCCTTGAAGCGTTCGGAACATTTGGTACCATCAATGAAATAACGTACACCACCGTATGCCAACGAAATTGGACCGACAATTTCGCGTGACAGAAACGTCCTGTGTAGAAATACTCATAATATTAGCAAGCAGAACATTAGTCTGCATTATGTATCCTCCATAAAACCTGGATGACGAAATTCGGTGCCATATGTTTGGATGATCAGCAGTTCAACCGTTGTTGATTATCTCTGCAGTTTGCAGATCAGAGCTGAAAGCCTGGAAATGTAATTGCTTACTCACTGTGTAGGAATCGTTACGTTGAAACCGAAATTCGACGTCCTTTTATAGTTTCACACTACAGATTTGCTAAGTGAATTTGATGCAGCTTTATTTCAACCATACGTTATTTGTCCGCATTCGTTCCCATCCGGAGATCGTTAGGAAAACTGAATTTTTGCAGGTCGGTTAGGACAAAATCATGTTTGAGCAAGCCGAACGTACACAGGCTACAGGTCACTATCTGGCAAACTACGTTAGGAAATTTTCATACCACATTGTTTTACATTTTGTGTTATGGTGATACCTACATGCACATGTGGCTCACAGCACCCTGATCCTAATATGCATTTGTCAACTGCGACAGGAATTTTTGTGAATTGTGCCTTGCATGGGAAAAACTACTACAAAACGTTCCGGTCCAGTTGATCCCCAACGAATTTGAGGTCAATGGTAGGAGATTTAAAGCTCGCCGATAAAGTGGTCTAATAGTAACCATCGTTGTTTGGTTATTTATCAGCGCTACCGTCGTGTTCATCTACACCAGATCCCATTAAATTCTGTGAGTATGGTGATTAGTTATCAAGAATCATCTGGATTAACATCAACCACCGGAATCATGGTGATTATTTGTGCTGATGGTCAGTGCGAAACACCTCAGAAACTAGTTGAATCACTGTTTATGTGAACTGCAGATAGCGATAGCATTCCATGTTCGTCGTGGTCTGGGAACATGTCTAAATATTCACATTTGTGACATCACCGCCTCGCAACCGAAATTTTACGTCATTTGCAAGTTTCTCACTGAAGATTTACTAATGGACTTTGATCCATGAAATCATCAGTCGATCAGACACTGCATTATCGATACCGAATCAGGTTGTTCTCCATATACTGATTACCTCAGTAAAATGTCGTCGATTCTGTCAGAAAGCTCAAAGTTTCAGAAAACGGAAAAGAGAGATAGAACGACAGCAATAGAGAAAAGCTTATCCAAGTTACTCCGTCAAATGAAACAAGCAGACGTTATCGATGCTTCAACTTTCGAGCGTATCAGACCTACGGGAACGGTCATTCCACGTTTGTACGGTCTTCCCAAAGTTCATAAAGACGGAGTGCCATTAAGACCGATTCTAGACATGTACAATTCGCCGTATCATGCTGTAGCAAAGTGGCTAGTGGAGATATTAGAACCGATCAAATCACGAATAACTCCTTTTAGCCTAAAGGACACCTTCGACTTTGTAGACTCAATCGATTCAGTGAATATCGGGAATGACAACATGTTGTCTTTGGATGTGACTTCTCTATTCACTAATGTTCCACTGCAAGAAACCATCGACTATCTGTGCACCTATATCGAGAACAATCAGATTGATGTCGGAATTACGGGAGAAAAATTGAAAGAACTGTTGTTGTTTTGCACCTATAATGTTCAATTTCAATTTAATGGAGAGTTATATAGGCAGAAAGATGGAGTAGCAATGGGTTTACCTCTAGGTCCGCTACTCGCGGATATATTTATGGCCGAACTAAGGGATCACTGAACTCAATCAAACCGTAACTAAGTGCAAGCTCTACGAACGCTATGTGGACGATATTTTTGTCTTCTTCCAAACGATGCTGACCCGAGGGTCATACTAGATGAGTTCAACAAAGCACACCCGAATATAAAGTTCACTGTCGAGCTAGAACATCACAACAGACTCTCATTCCTAGATGTCGCGTTGCTTCGTCAACCAGAGGGAACAATTCAAAGATCAATTCATAGGAAAAGAACGTGGACGGGTCAATACACACATTTTCACAGTTTTGTCCCGTTGAAGTACAAAAGAAATTTGGTACGTTGTCTCTTGAACAGAGCGCAAAAGATCTGTACACCGGACACTCTCCAGGAGGAAGTAGGATATATTCGGGAAACTCTCATTGGAAATGGATACCCTGAGAGATTCATAGACAAAAATCTGCGGTCCGGTACGAAACTTGAACTCGTCCAGACAGCGGAGAAAAAGCCGGTTTTCATCTGTCTTTCATATAGAGGTGAGGTTAACAGTGAAATAATTAGCCGTAGACTTTCAAACGCGGTCGAGAGTGCCTACCCTGCAGCGAGACTTATCGTATCGTTTCGACACCTGCCCGGTACTGGTGCCACGCCTTAAGGATAGTTTGCCCAAGTTCTCTTCGTCTTTCTGTATCTACTCTCTCACCTGTTGTTGTCAAGCAGGTTACGTTGGGAGGACCACAAGGCGGCTATCGGAAAGGATTCGTGAACACCTACCGAAATGGCTTCGCAGCGGTTCGAGAAAGCCTATTTCCAGTGCGATTGGCTCCCACTTACTTGACACTGGCCATCAAATAAATCCGGATGAAGCGTTCCGAGTAATCTACAAGGTTCGTCATTCCGGCTCCAGAGCTGTCAGATTGTTATCAACGGCCGAGGCTATTGCTATCAGACTCCACAACCCTGCCTATGTGCCCAAAAACAATTCGTACAAACCCTCCACCTCCCCTGGCCAGTCATTCCACATCCACTTGAAACCCGAGCAAGCATGAACCACTCGACACTGATGAACGCATGTCTCATGACAGGCGCGTGTAACACTCAAACATTCACCAACACTCCCACCCACCCCCAGTAGACTGTGATCCGTACCACTCCTGTGATTTTTGATGACCTATTTGACACGTTATAATTTTCATATATAATTCGCATTTACCTTATGTAATTGTAAAAGCCTGATGAGAATTACCGAAAACAGCTGTCTTATGAATTTTACCGGAATCTGGAGAGGAGGTTCACCATATCGTCTACTGCTACCAGCGAGGAACTAGATAAATGTTGTGTTCTGACAGCGGTTTTGAATGTGACGTTCACACACTGTTTGCATCTGTTCGTACTATCATGTTCAGGACAAAGCGATTGATAAGTGGATGTTGGAATGAACAAAGCGATGATGTAGACCGCATTTCGATGATACCTATGTAATGCTGTGTAATCCGATTGACGTCCCGTTCACAGGTGACGCAATATTTCATCCACGCCACTTCGTCGACAATGGGTTGCTGGCAAGCAAGCTCTGTTAGTAAACCAAACCTATCAACAGGCCGTCGGCTATCGTAGATCAACACAGAAATTAGGGGTCCGGTGGTGGTCTTTAATCTGTGTCTGTTGGTTTTCGTGAGGAAGCCGAACTCCGAAATGGAAATCAAGAAGCTTTAAACGCCACGTGACACTCAACTGCGGACTATCTCCCTTGAACCGATCTATGACGGATGAAGAGTCTACGGTTGGAGGGCTGCTTATTCAAGGTGTAGACTACTTCGGGGAATTACTTTACCCATGCAAAAAGCTGTAGTTACTCTCATGTCCAAGAATAGCTCGTGCAACGTGTGCAGTAAACCACTGGTGGATCAGTCTTTCTTCAACTGTGCTTACACTGTCTTCATCTGTGACTCTTTAGATGATTTAAGGAAATTAAATTCTCTGCAGGTCGTGTGCAACAAAATCATATTTACACAAACTCACCTAACACAAAACATAGCCTACAGGTCACCAACTGGCAAACTGTGTCTGGAAATTTTCATACACATTAATTTCGTATTGGGTGTTCAGGACGATATTTACATGCAACTGTGACTCACAACACCCAGATTGTATTTCACATTTGTCAGCTGTTGCTGCGAATAATTGTGTCAACTATCATGACAAGAACTCTCGTGAACTGTGCAGTCATGGGAACAACTACTTTAAAACGAATCAGTCGAGATGATCCACAACGACGTTGAGGTCAGTGGTAGAATATAATGGTTTAATGATGACCAAGGATTATTGGTTATTCCATAACACTACTGTCTTTTTCGTATATATCGGATCTCATAAACACCCGGATTAACATTGACCACCAGAATCGGGAGTGGTGATGTTTGCGGAAGGAGAGTGCGAGTTACCTAAAAATTCGCCTAATCATTATTTTCTGTGAACTGCCGACGGTGAAAGCATTCCATGTTCATCGTGCTCTGGGAACATCTGTCAATTATTCACATGTGAGAGATGCCGAAGATGAAGGCGATTAAACAACTCGAGTGTATGATGTATCTGAGAAGGATGTTTTGTGATCAACTTTCAAAATGACTGTGGTGCTTGAACGGTGAACTGACACTTACTGAAATTTCTAAGGCAAGCAAAGGCAAGTTAATATTCTTAGTCCAGACAACCACATGTATATCGTCTAGCATGTGTTATACTCACACTCAGACAATGTGTATGCAAGTTCAGCGTGCACGTTGTTAATTGGTGGCCAGACATTGGTAATAGAATCAGGTGGACACACAATCGTACACACTTACTACAAGGTGACAAAAATTACCATCAGTTCAAAATTTCATGGTGGGTCAATCGACACAGTTCTATCGAGGTAACATGTATCCAGTTGGCTTCATTTTCGTGGCACTGATTCATTTCGGAACACTTGATGCAACCTGCCCATCACACTTCACACCAATCTATCCTGAAGGATTTGTTGGGTGTGTTGGATATAGCAACAGTTTCTGTGAAGCAGCCCAGAAATGTGCTCTGTCTGGGAGTAAACTTGACGGAGTTGGTTATCTGGTGGGAAGAAATTCGCCAAAAGTACCTGGAGGAAGTATGCAATTCTGGACGGGTGTGAATCAATTGCTGGTCTTTCGAAATAAAACGAGGAGTGGTTGGTACGATGTTAACCCGAATAGTCCAGAATACACAACAGGGTCTGATTTTCCATGGGAGAAAACACAACCGGATGGACACGGACCGGTTACATTTTATAAACAAGCTGACCAGTCCTTTCATGATTACCAAGCAGTTTCACCTACCGACAGTTTGCCAGTTATTTGCGAGTATGGAGGTCGATTGTTGACAACTGTCACTATCACCAAATTTCAATCGAACTTTCCTGTACGCCTAAACAAACTCATTCAACCAAATTCGAATTTCACCGGATGTTTTGCTGCCATACTTACTCAAGTGTCAAAAATCCAGTGCGCTTTCGCGTGAGTCAGTTTTATAAACATAGTGCTTTTCGCCTCACATCAAGACAGTATTTTTGATAACTACTCCGAATTGTATGTGTGCATTATGCTCAAATTCCTGTTGAACGTGAGTGATATGTAGTGGTGCAGAAGCTGTTGTTCAATTCAAATAAGTGAGGTTATTCGATGAACGAAGCGCGCTTCCGTTCGCAAGAGAATGTACACCAACGCTTGTCGTTTGCCACTTCACAAGACACTGGAAATCAAGTGACCCACTCAGGTCAACCAAATGATTTGATGCATCAATCAGAATCTCAAAACAATGATAACGATCAGCAGATGTGTCATTGTGGCATCACATTTCAAACCGGTGAACGGAAACAGTTTTGATTTCTCGTTGTCTGGAACGAACTAAGCTATCAGTCGATATATGAACCTCTCATCAATATAGTTTCATTCATTGATACATTGTCCTAAACTGCTTTTTAGTTGATTGATGGTAAATTACCGCATGTGATGTTGGAATATGCTAACAAAATTCGTTTGTTCCATGATTACATGCGCGCCCAGTTACGAACTGGAGAACGCAAGTTGGTTATGAAGCTGACACATTTTGGATGAAAAATAGGAATTAACCTAGCCTTCCGTCAAGTTGAGTCTGAACGTCGCCAGCATGACCAGATGAACTTCCAAGTTCACCGTATCTTGTCACACGGAATTTGTGCACGTCACTAACAAACTCTTTCTTGCAAATTAAGAACATTAATGAATAGATGTCAAACCTGCTGGAATGGTGCTCCCCTATCTAGCGTCTGTTGAACTCTGGTCATATGAGTGAAAGATCGATGCGTTAAAATTTGCTCAGAAACTCAGCAGTCATCATTGAAAGCCAAGTCTGCCTATACAAGCGCAATCATGCTTCATGCTTTGTGGGAAGGCGTACTTAATTTCTCGAGAGGAAGTATTCAAACATATCAAGGCGGTACACTAGGAAGATTGGAAAATATTTTGCCGAGAGTTTTCCGAGTCAGTCAGATGAATATTTGATAATCCTCCGGTTTGATACAAACAATAGACGATGATTGAGTAGATGGTGCATAAACTTGCTTCCAGGGCTGATACCTATGAGTGTGCTGGTTTCCCGGAACCAGCCAAACTGCGTGGCTGAGCGCGCTGCTTCTGAAGTATGCAGCATCAACTCCCCACTGGTAAGATGTATAAGCCGTTCTCACTTCGCTGTCTCATGTACACTGAATAAGATTGTGATAGCAATTGTTTAATGGACATGTCGATTGGCAAGAGTACTTGAGTTAATTCAAGCTGAAGTTATGAAGCCGTCGGTCAAAACAAGTCTACGTCTTCAGCGACCAGATTTTCTTTCACATTCCCAGACTGCAACAGTGCCTAAGCTTAGAGAACCATTTGAATTCTCTCCACTGGCTATTGTTCGAATTAATTAGAGGAAAGTGTTTTACACAAGAGGTTATTGAAGCTTTCTAAGTTGTACCTAGTTTTTGTAAACTGACACCAATTAAAGCATTTTGGCTCATACAGGTCTGTTCAAGAAAAACCGGTTCAGTAACCAAAACAACTACAATTCCGATAAGCAAATACTCCGCTGGTTTGAGAACTATCTAACCGAATGAGATTGTACGGAAAGAGGAGTGGACACGTTTGGCATGGTTATCTGTCTAACAGCGACGTTCCATAGAGATACACCTGAGTAACCCTGTCGTATATTTACTGTTTTCTAATTGGCCAGCCTTAGCACTTAGGCAGTAGAATGATGGCTAGCTCACATTCGTCTATGTAGATTTTTGTACAAACTTTAATTTGTCAAGACCCGCAGACGTGAATGATGTATGATTGTGTTTTTCTTACTATACGTTAACCAAAATCGTACAGTGTTAACTTGCAATTGGGAGGATACAGAAATGATATTATTGTCCGAGAGTGCTGAAGACTAAAGAACATTAAAGATGAAGAACTCGACAATTTGATGGGAATCCGACTTAACAGCGAACACGAAAGCCTGCATTTGGGCCAACAGATTACAAACGTTGTTTGATGAATAGCATTTCAAGCAAGTCAACTTCAGAGTTTTGGAGAGTGTCACTGTTCAAAAGTCAATAATGTAGATAGTTTTGGTGAATAAACATGTGTTCATTCATTTCCCGTCATGAATGTGAAACGACATCCCGCTGTATGGTACAAACTATGCGTACATTTGGACACAGCCTTAAACCCTATGTCCAATTCCGACTATATCATATGCAATTAGTGTGTTATTATTTCGATATCATGATATGGCATTATTATTACGACACGTCCTGAATCACTTGACTTAACGGTGCATCATTTTGTGCACCTTTTGAACACACGGACATGCAATTTTGCACAAACATTGCCCGGAGGAAAAATTACAGCGTGGAGAATTAGAGCAACGTTCACCAAGATGATGAAATCAAGTTAATGGGCGATTAATACGGTAGCCCCATCCAGAAGCTCAAATTGGTTGAAAGTCTCGGAGCAGATGCTGAGTTGTTGGTCACTGGCGATAATACGTTTATTCTGCTTCGAATAATCACAAGTGAAACGTCATATATTCCGATTCAACATTCATATGAAGACGCCAATATAACGAACGGTGAGTGGAGTATGCATTTCTTGAGAGTGCTCACAACCGTGCAACAAATAAGTATCCGTGGAAACTACAATTTTTGTCTGGTAACATCAACATTGATATCTGGTTGTGGCAATAAAACAAAATATTCTTTGCATTTGTAAATATGTAGCGGAAGCAGATCTATCTCGTGTCATGCAGCTTAGGTTCACTCATCTCATCAGTTCAGCTGAAACACGTTTGATCTTAACTGGTCTCATTGATTTCTGTCCCGTCCCCAATATTTTCATTCGTCCACAGATGTGCCCGTGATACCGCATGCCGCTCCGTGTATTACAATGGGCTGATTAGTGTATGCTCCGAACCATGTATGCTGATTCGCTTCTCGCTGGAAAGCTATCGATAGTGAGAAACGGTTGGACGCGCTTCGCTAAAACTCCTACATCCACATTACACAAAATGCCATAAGAATGAATACGGGCACTGCGTTTATTCATTGGGCTGGTTTTGTTATAATCACTTGAGTGCTTGATGCTTACAATTCTCATTTTTGCTTGCATTGCATATGTTTCATTGTGGTAATATCAAATTCGAAATTTGTGCAGTTGGTCTTTGTGATATTTTGGTCAACTTCATAATTCTATCACCAACTGTCAAATGTCAGATCTGCGCTGATTGTCCACGTCGTGTACACAGAGAACAAACTAAGCAGGGTACACATCAATAACCTGGGTTTATATGCTTCAGGATTGTTCCCAAGACTTGTTCTTTTCGAGAAATAAACTACCAGCACTAGTTTGATGAAAGAGACTTACGGAATAGAAACGGGAATTCGAGGGCGGAAATGTATCCTTTGGTATGGATGATCCCAGTTTGCCTAGGGTTGCCAGTAAACACTGGCTGCAACTGAAAGGGCTCGAACTATTGTTTACAATGCTTCTCGATGCTCACTCTCGAACCGCCATTCCACGACTGGTCTTGCCTTCGTCGGACTCACCAGCTAGATCTAGTCTGAATGTGGAATCGAATTGATTGCTGTTCGCGTTACGAGACCACTTTCTTATTCGCTCGGCTAGCAGTTGTATCAGCATTGCGGTTCTATTCATTTTAAACGAGTCGGCTATCGAATGCAGAGAGTTGTATTCTTGTTCGACGATAGTGAAGTGGCCCTTCAATAGATTTGTAATGATCTGCTGAGTGTATCGAGAATGCCAGCGAGAACTTAAAATGTTAAACGTCTCGGTGAAGTAACGGTCTAATTTGCACATGATAGTATTGAAACTGGGATGATCCTATTGAAGTGAGGCGTCTGTCAGAAAATAAACAAAACCAAACTCAAGTTTTGTGGAATGCACGCTATGATCCTTCAGATAATTCGGAATGTTTAATAAGCAAACACGCGTCTTATCCAGAGGAATGCGCCGCATGAAGAATGCTATATGAATCAAACGACTATAAGTCAGAGTCCACAGAACGGCAGTTTGGAGCGCAGTGTTTGTGGGAATCCATCCCGCATATGCAACAATATCACCTTAAGCAACTTGATATCGAGAGTCTGCCACCATGCTGACAACCAACACCACAACTTTGCTGTCACACACGACAGTCACTTCGTCTGGACAAGCGATAGTTGCATCGGTACTCCTTGCACCTCTTTCGGAATGAGTATTTCGGACTGTGAAATATTTTTGTCACGCACTTGACTATCCTGGTTTGCTGACCAATATGCCCATCATATGTGCTCCTGCATGAAGGAAGAGTTTTACTGAGGTATTCTGGTTGACTGCAGTTATTGTAACCGAGGACTATGGGATCCTCTCAGCAGACTCGTGCATTGTGAATCGTATTTCTTGAAGACTTCATGGAGCTGAGTAGCACCATAACTGGTTCAGTGAACCATGTACCTGAAAGCAGAGAGTGGGGAATTATAAATTGTCTCTACCCACACCATCTGTGTTCAAGTCTTTTCCTGGGGTGAAATTAATTAGTTCATGCGTCTTGTTAGAAACTGCTAATAGCCTGGATGTTTCCTGATTTATGTCCTACATGCAGATGACCTAGTCAAGGGCAAATTCAATATTGAGTGGATGTATTACGAATTTCACATAGTTTGTTACCTTCGAGATTGGTCACGAAAATATGAACCATCACATGGTCTGACAGGCATTAGCTTGACATTTATAACTAGAAAGTAGAAGTTAATGAGCAGACCTGATTCTGAGAGAAGAAGAGGACACGTAGATTGGGAGCGTGTACATAGGAAGAAATGTTGGGCGGACAATACAGGCACTTCCACGACTATGTGTCACGTGGTCTCAAACGAGGTTGTGTGTGTCTTTGGATGAACGGGGCAAAACGCGTTTATACGTAACATACACTGGAAATAGAATTGAACGAGTCACGTGATTTCACAACTGGGAATGCCAATCTTGAGAAATTCACCTGCGCAGGCAATAAGTGTGATAAGGCCAACTCACTGCTTTTAGTTAGCCGAATACCGGATCCTATATGACTAGAATCAACAACTCCTTGCCTTGTGAAAACTATCATGCTATCCTCGCGCCCCTCACGCTCGAACCTGTGCAGGCGTACTGTCCAATACGATTTTCTGCAGTGCAGTTTTGGCGTAGATTTCATGTACATCTTCTTACATGCGTTCTAACAATCCCGCAACTTAATATTAAACTCGTTAGAATATCTGGTTGCAAAATGTATTCTGCGACTGAGCAATTTGGAATAATTGCAAGCATGAAAGATAAACATAAACCAACAGAATGGTTCTCTATAACTTTAGGCTGCATGGTATTCACGAAATCTATTCATCAACCATCTGAAAGTGCAACAACTATTCCCTGAACAACTGGAGCATTCAATTCAACGGAATGAGAAAACAGGGTAGTGCTGAACATATCCTCCGTCATATCAGATGGTAACGTCTGCTCCACGAAGTAGGTAGACGGCTCAGGGATAATGCTAACCACACTAGTAATTTCGACGTCTGTCAGATCGTCTGCTGTGTGCTGCGTGAAATCTGTTCCAAATAATACTAGGAGCTACAACATCTAGTTATCTTTGCGTGAGTGAATTTCTCGAGATTGGCATTCCCAGTAGTGAAATCACGTGACT
>LOND01006928.1:3816-18829 GCA_014220965.1 Paragonimus kellicotti
ATTTTCTGGCATAATTGCTATTTTTGGCACTTTTAATCTCGTGTATCTCGTCTACATTTTGTTTACGTCCTCGTCTGTCGAGGAATATTTTTATATCACGAATAATGGTGACCAAAATCGGTCGTCAAACAAGATCGACTGGTGTCAAAACCACTCGTTCTAGCTCTAAAATCGATATCGATCGTCCCAAACACAAATGCTCTACGGCTAGCACTCACCCTGGCTCTTCCAAACATGTCGTTGTTAAATCGGTTGCAGATGAACCGGTGGTCCGCGCCAACATCCGTCGAACTAAAAATTGCTCTTTTTCCCCTACACGGGGTATCTAAGCTGAAAGCTGAGCGCAAGTGAAGGCAAGCTATGCTGCATTTGATTCTCTGAAGGAGTATCTTTTAGTGAGAGCACCACCACAACATCACGACACCCGGTACTTGCAGTGCACCGTACGCGCGCTATAAACACGTTCACGTTGGTATGGTAGACGCACTTACACTTTCGAACAACTTGCATTCACCGTTCCACACGCTGGCCGCGAGCAACGCCCATACGCGACATCTCAGCCGAGAACATCGCACGGACGTTTGTGGAAACTTGGGTATCCTCCTTCGGTGTACCTGCTTCCATCACCACTGACCGCGGTTCCCAGTTCACATCCACACTGTTTCGCGACCTGCAGCACTTACTCGGCTGTGAACACTTCCGAACAACCGCCTATCACCAGCGTCAAATGGCTTAGTGGAACGTTTCCATCGTCAACTTAAAGCCGCCATACTTGCTACGACATCGGGTTGCAACTGGTCAGAAAATTCACCACTCATTTTGTCCGGCATGCGTAACACCATCGAGTAAGTTTTCGGCTGTACTTCCAGCTGAACTCGTCCATGGCAGCACCCTGAGCCTGTCGGGTGAAATGTTCGAGGATTTCAGAACCGCTGGTGAAATAGACCCATTTTGAACGTGACTCTCTTTAAAATTGCAAGTTGAAGCCCACTCGGACGAAGACCCAACAGCGCCGGACCCAAGTACACGAAGATCTGCTCAATTTTTTCTCTTTGTTCATCAAAGCTGTCGCAAAAATGTCTCTACAGCCACCCTATGACGGTCTGTTCCAGAGTGCGTGAGCGCAAAGACAAGTACTTCACCATCAACCGTAACGGCACTCGTGATTCGATACGTATTGAACCGCTTGAGAAGTGGCTAATATGGATCCTTCAGATTTGCCTTTTCCTCCATCTCCTGACGTGCCTAACCCTCGTCCTACTGACATCTTCCAAACCAATCCGTTACACAGAAACCGTAAACAGTTTTGGATTCCAGAACTCCTCCTGACGATATACACTCCTTCCATCCTCCCCCACAAATGACACGCTGCGAAAGATCACACGAAACCTCCCCAACGTTTTTCAGACTACACAAAGTGATGACACATCTTCTCCACGTGCGTTTCACACCCCATTTAACGCTCCAATGAAAGAGTTTTGTTGGGTTCTGTAGGATGTTTTGTATCTCATAATCTCCTTTAATCTTTGCAGTTTTTACCTTTCTCAATTTACATGTACACTCGATGTTTAAATCATGTGAATCGATGAATCAATAATCACAATAAAAATTTCATCTCCAAGGTCGCGAGCCCTGTGTTCTCTCTGCGTTCTGCATCGCTTGTGTACAGGTTTTTTTTTCAACAGTGAGAGGTTAACGGAAATAACCGTCTATTTCAAAACGGATTGTGCCTATCGGATACCTTATTCGGTGTAGTGGAATCATGAACCAACGCGCCTTCACGAACTACTGGGAGTCAGTTCCCTCTATTTTCAACACATTCCTGCTTCGTTTACATGTTGAAGTTCCATATAGTGATCAAATCCACCTCAGCTTCTTCTCTGATAAATCGACGTTGCCGTTGAAACGGTCGCGAAGTGTGTCGTATCAGCGTTAAATGATGTCTTCTGGACAAATGCAGGTGTGAAACGGTCGTTTATGACTAACACATGACGTTGGCGAGCGAGCGAAGGTTTGATAGAGCCGTGGAACGAGTCTGCCGCATTGCTTAGAACGTTGTTCAGTCAGTTGCCAAATACAGTTGCTGATTGATGGATGCGCCCAAAGCAAACAGCCTGATCCGGTCGAAAAAGACCTATATCCATCAGCACTCAGAGCAGACGTGTATACGCGCTGCAAAATCGTTACGAAAAACAATCGCAGATGGTTTTCGTGCTCTTTCTCGGAAAGGCTCGTCATCAAAATATTTGAGATATAGAGATAGGACGTGGTCCAAACCTCTTATGACATCAGTGATGGATCGCAGAAACGTTCAACGTGGTGTCAGCGACCAAACGGCACGCGCGGAGACTCGAACAATCCGAATGGAATGATGACCGCTTCTTTGGCGATGTTTTCAGTGGTGACTGTGATGTGGTGATAAGCGCGAACCAGATCGAGCTGGGATAACACACGGGTGCCTACCAGGATAGCTGTGATGTCCTGGATATGCGGAATGGGATACCTATCCGATATCGTGACGTATTTTAGCGTGCGCTAATCTCCACATGGACGCCAGTCCCCTGACTTTTTCGGCATCATATGGAGTGGCGAAGGCCCATGGGCTATTCGACGGGCGAAAAATGCCGAGCCCAAGCATGTGCTTGAACCTGTTGCACGCTAGCTCTAGTCTATCCGGTGTTAAACGAGAGGCCTAAGCAAACACCGACGGGCCAGTGGTGACAATGTGGTGTTGTGTTGTACCAGTTACTGGCGGCAGCAAAGTCATCATTCTGAGAACGGTGGGGGTTCGCTCGAAAGAGAGGCACAAGTATTTGTGATGACCAGGTGATACACGGGACTTATTAGAGCCGCGTTGGTCAACTTCCGGATTAAAAATCAATACACCTCACGGTGGACAATTCGACGATATCGTTCGTAGACTAGTAGGTCAGAAGTCCAGCAGAATTCAATGTCAGTGAGTGGCGTTTGGACGTCTGCAACAGTAAAACACCTTCGGAAGTTGCGGCGAAGAACTTAGTTCGATGCTTGTGAACGTTCGTCATGGCCGGTTATAGGCGTACCGTTCGTTGCATGTAGAGTTGACTGAGCCTGCGTGAATCGTTTGTGAGGATCCGAGGGAAGGACGCTGATTCTGCACCAGTGTCGACGAGGTAGGTGAATTTCCCATTCACGCTCGCTGAACAAAAACGGGCGACTTCGGGAGCCAGCACCGCTGGTCGCGGCTAAGTTCTCGCCGGCTAGTTACCCTGATCCTTTCTGAGAAAACTCGAAGATCATGACAGAGACAAGCACGATCACGAAATTGCTGGTGTTACCATCATTGGTCGGGGTTGTCACACCCTGTTGGCACTCGCCGCCTCCTAGAACTTCCCCAGGGGCTGTTCTGTTGGACGCGTGCGCGGTCGAATGCGAGTGCGAGCTTCCGGGTGCTGAGTGCCTCGATCTGACGTGTGAGTTTGTTCACACCGTAGATCAGGAGTGCTGATGTCCCCGGAGGTAACGCGAATATTTGGGATTCTGGTCCCCCATATGTCTACCAGATGCGGTCGACAGTGACGGTCCACTGCAAATGAGCCGCGTGACGGTTGGCGCTGGAGATATCCTGCATATTCTCAGGCAATCGCTCGATCCACATGCTCTCCATGAAAGACTCCCCGAGCTGAGTTAAGTCCGGCGAGACGTTGCATGTGGCGTAGAAGCTGTGAAGGCTTCTGGTCGCCTAGCTCGGTAGTGCTCAGTAGCTGGGCGATGCGTTGACGATCAGAAAGGCCAATGCGCTTGATGATGGTCTCTTTCAGCTGCTCGTATGGCTCAGCCAAATCCAGCACTTCGAAAATGTCGTCTACCTAGTCTATGACGTGAGGCGGGAGAGCAGCGACCACGTGATGGAACTTCGTTAGTTCCGTGGTTATGTTTCTTCAAGTAAACTCAACCTTCAGCCGTGCGAACCAGTTGTGAGAGTTATCTTTCTTTAAAAGCACGATCGCAACGAAAAATGCGCTGACGGAAACGTCTGGCGAACTAAAAATCTGTTCTGCATAATTTCGACAGTAACAGAGATTAAATTGAATAAATAAATGAAAAAGTAGCGATAACTTACGTCAGATGAACGAAATGTACCTGCTGGGAATTACAAAAATATGCCAGCTTACCAGTTTTAGTGCGTACGCGCAAAAACTGAACGCTTTTCCAGGTATACTCAATAACACCAGGCGCGAAACAAAACACAACTGACTGTTGGAGACCTAGATTATATTTTGCGATGACTATCATTTGTCGGGAACCGGTTACCTTTCATACCGGGGGAAAAGTTACTTGAAGGTAGAATTTCCTGATTGTTTGGTGGATAACTCCGCTGTCAAATCAATTACCGCTGAAATATGCGTGTTTATAAAAAGCTGGTGTTTATTGATTATTCAATATAGTGGTGTAGTTATTTGCACAGCAAGAGAAGGAATATGCCCATTTGTATAAAGATAGTTGCACGCATATCTATCTTTATGTGCACATGTTGCTATATGGACATACGGGTAGTTATGTTTGTTTATTATCTGACAGAAATTATATGTTCATATATAAACCTTTCTGTATTTTACTATGTATCCGTCCACAAGTATGGTTTGCTGAGCGCTTGAAGTCTTTGCATCCCTGAATGTACCTTCAGGACACGTGTCACTGAAATAAGTGCGAACACTGTTTTGCGAAACAAGGTAGAATGTGTGGTATTTTATATATTTCTTAGCAAGCTTTATTTGTACCATTTTACTCAAACGTGATGTAACTTTCATTTCATTAAATTTTCAAAAATTTGTATGAAAGAAATCAGACTCTTCTATGGGTCCCAATAAGTGTTAAGCAATATTGACACGTGGAGATAGTTACGGAGAGTGAGAATCCGACCTTCGGGCGCGCGAGCAAGCCAGGATGTGAGTGAGGCTTCACTGGCGCTCATAGACCGACAAGCATGCAAACAAACAAACGCGATCGCATGCAACAAGCAGACGGCAGGCAAAGATCCTTAAGATCCTATGTACAATGTGAACTATGATTTTGGGAAGAATTTTACACATCGTACAGCAGGCAGACCTGGGTTATCTTCAACTTCCTGCACTTTGGACTGGACTTCGTGAGTTTGGCGCCGCAATCGCGAATCGTCCAATCAATACGGATTTTCTAGTGTCCGGACTTGCTGGAATGTTTTATCACATTAGATGTATCTGTAGAACCGGGAATGGCAGAACGTAAAACCATGATGTATGACGAATATTGGAATATATGGTTTTTCTGGCCGAACATTTCATATAAAATTCATAATTCTACGTTAATTAATACAATATATTGCACTAGCAAACGGCTGATACCGCATAACGCGGAAAGTGATTGATTGGTGACTTTTCTCAGAATATGATCACTGCCGAATTCTGATGTCGATTTGGTTACACTTCGAAGATATGGAATGGACGGAATGTTTGACAACACAGAAGATTGCCAGGCAGTCCAATGAGATAAAACGTATGGGTGGCGATGCGGTATTTGTATGTAATCATGAGCTCTCATAAGTTTGTCAAAGAACAAGCTACGTGTTTTCTTTTTCCGAAGCAGTTTCAACGTGCAAAGCGTCTGCATGGTGATCAATAATCACACACAGCTGGTTATCATTCAGTAGGTATGAAATCGGAGCGTGCCAAAATTGTTCGATTATTACAAACAAGGATGTGTGTATGGACACCCTCATGTGTTGACTATTGACATGTTTTGTTGTTCAGCTGTAACTTTTGATCTTATCTACGTACAAGGTCTATCCTGCTGGAGTCATTGATAGCTTCGAAATCTTGATAAATACCTCCGATGGTGAACTTGATGGCTTTGTTTGGTTTGAAGTGTACAAAGCGTTGTGATACGCGACGCGGGGTTTCATATCAGATGCTATTGAGTCCGTTTGCGAAAATGTTTTCTTCGTGCAGGCAGTGTTTGAAAAGGAACCTGAAGTCCATAAATGTCAGGAACGTTTCCGAACTTTGCTGGAACTGATATACATTTTGACTGGCTATGAATGCATATGAAAATTTGTTTCAAGTGCAGGAAGTTATCATCAAAGGAAATGCGAAAGCGATATCCCGCGCGATTCAAAAGTTCTCATCGTATATTTTTGTTTCTGAGGTAGTACTTTGAACGAATGTTTCAAGTGGATTGCGAAGTGGACAATGAAATTATTCCTGATGACGTCAATGTAAGGTACACGGTTGCTCCATAAATTCATGACCGTAGTTTCACTCCAGCAGTGGCAAGGATATGCACTACTGACGAGCTCTAATGAGAGCGAAACTCGAGTCTAGTGCTTCTTTTCGAAAGGGGCCGACTGGAAAGTCTATGGGAATGCGACAGCTGCGATCAATTGTGGGTGATGTTCAACTTGAAATCAACCAAATCCCCGACTACTCATCATTAATCTGGAATAGCGCCTAGCAGGTTTAATGAGGTTGAAGATAATGACCTGTGTAGGAAGTCCTACCCACAGGGTCATCAACTGAAGTTAACAAAACAGTACTTTGTTTTCTATGGAAACGATCACACAACCTGAACATTATTCACACGCGAAAGTGGTTGAACGTTCACATGTAGTAATTCGGTGGTGCCTTATGTGAGGTTACTAGCGCCTTGGTCAACATGGTTGCCTCAAGAAGCACGACCAGAGTACGATTCACTGTGAATGCGACAGCTGGAATTAACTGCGAGCGATGTTCCATTTGCAGTGAATGTATTGCCATAAACTAGATTGTGCACGTGTGCAACGTCCAGCTTGAATCGCCGTAACCGAAGTGTATCGAGTGCGAGCGTTTGGCGGCGTTTTGTGTAGTTCAGAGAAGACGTATAACCTAGTAAACCTTTCGTGAATGCACGTTGGAGACTTTCCAGAGCTAGCCTATCAGACTTGCGCAGGTGACAATATATGAACGTGCAGTACTCAAGTTGAGGTCGTACGCATAGTTTATAAAGGTGTAGTCGAGCTGCAGGAAGAAGAATGAATGCTCAATGTAACCAATTGTTTGTCTAGTTCTATCTACTGATAAAGATATAAGCACTGCGAAAATTATTGAGCTTGAGTAACGTATACCCAGGTACTGGACTGAGTTGGAGTTGGAATACTTCGATCGTTCAGCTTGATGAGGTCCTCCGGTGTGTGACAACCAAGTGCAACGGTGGTGGATTTATTGGCTGGAAATTTCGTCAGTCAACTTCGACACTAAGACTCTGAAGACATGAAGTTCTCCCGTATTTTCCCTAAACTGATTGAGATCGCCATGACGAACAGTGTAGACAATTCTGATGTCATCAGTGAATAGGAATGGTTCACAATGTTTGATAACTTGACATATGTCGTCTATATACACAAGAAAGAGTAGCGGTCCCGAGGACACTTTCCTTGAATCACTCCACTGGTGACTGGTCTGGGTGTTGAGCTGTTATCTCCTATTTTCACTGTTTGTGTGCGGTCTACAAGGTATGAAGCAAACCAGCTAAGCAATGGATCACGTATACCAAAAGATGCCATTTTGATCAGAAGACGCCTATGAGGCACACGATCAAAAGCCTTTTGCATATTCCGAAAGTATAATAATAATTGCATTCCCTGAATCAGCAGATTTTGTAACATGGTTAAGAAATTCCAGCTGGCACGTCATGCACGAACGTTTGCTGAGGAACCCATGCTGGGAGTGGTTTATAAGGTTTTGTGATAGTAAGAACTCAACCATGCGACATTTTACTACCCTTCCCAAAACCCCATACGAAATTGGAGTATGGTTAATGGAACAATAATTGCTGATATCTTTTAGAGAGCCGTTTCTGTAATGGGGCGTAATCATGGAATTTTTCAATTGGGGAGGGGAGAAGTTTAATGTTAAAGGAGAGCGTATAAACAGCAACCGAACGTAGAGAAATGTTCTCTCCTCCGTGTTTGAGAGCAACAAAGTGAATACCATCAAGGATCAGGAATATAAGAAGGTTTGATAATGGCTAACTGAGAGCGTATTTTCACTGCATCAACAGGAACATGACTTAGGAACATACTTGTGTTAACAGGGAGAGGTGAGACAATATATTTCCTTCAGTGTTGAAGGAAGCAGCAAAATAGGAATTAAAGATCTCACAGATTGTAACAGGATCATCTACGGAAGTTTTGTTCTCTAGTGTTACTACTGAGATAATAGGGTCTCTCTCATAGTTCCTGCGTCTCAACAACTGTATCAACTCGGAGCATCTTTTGCTGTTCAGAGCAGGTCCAATATCGGGGACTTGGCTTTTTGAAGACTGCAATTGGCGACCTCGAATGAACAAACTGCGAGGATCGAAGGACCACACATTCAGGATAAATCGTCAAGCCTCCGAAACAATCCAACCGGGCCTCCGGAAATCACGTGAGAACAGGTAAGCCCTGTGGTTGCGTTTACGTTCCTTCCCTTACCGACTGTTCCAACCACTAGCAGAGCTACGGTACAGATAATAATATGTGGAATAGCTCTTGTTGGTTTAGTGGACACTGGAGCGTCACTAAGCGTAATCGGCACCCATACAGTACGCAGACTTTCGGGCTATAGACGGAAACCGTGTTACCAACGCATTCTTACAGCCAGTGGTGACCAAATGCCGACGGAGGGCAGAATCATTGCACCGGTTACAATAGCCGGATGCCATATAGAGCACAGTTTTGTAGTGAGCCCCAACCTTCCATTCTGTGTTATAATTGGGACGGATTTGCTGGGTCGTCTTAAATGCACACTCGATTTGTACAACCTTCAGCTAAGGAGCTCGTCCGGCACCACTCATTTAACACCTTTGTCCAAAATTCCACCGGAAACCGACTTTTCTCTTCATGTCAATACGGGTCCTTCCGAAATGAATCGCCAGATTAACGAGATGATTCAGTCGAGTGGGGTTCCTGACAGCTCGCGAAGCGCCCAATGCCTGAAGTCAATAATTAAGAGTCGACCACATGTGTTTGCGTGGGAGGGAGCAAGGCTAGGTCGCACAAGCATTCTAAGGCATGGAATTAACACGGCGGATGCGTCACCAATCAAGATACCACCACGCAGAATACCTGCACACCTCCAGGATGAGGTACGTAAAATGGTTGATGACATGCTGCAGAAAAACATAATACGACTATCGAATTCTTTCTGGGCCGCCCCAATTGTCTCGATAGAAAAAGAAGGGAGGCGATCTGCGATTACGCAGAAAGCTCAACCAAGGTGACGAAGAAAGACGCATTCTCATTACCAAGAATCGACGACCTGTTCGATGCTCTCGGCGGAGCCACGTATTTTAGCACGTTAGATTTAGCATCAGGCTATTGGCAGGTGGAGGTCGAAGAAAATGACCAAGCCAGGGCGGCGTAAATCGTGTCACCGGGACTGTATGAGTTGGAAGTTTGCTCTTCGGACTATCAAATGCACTCGAGACTTTTAAACTGTCAATGCAAAAAGCACTGCATGACTCGATCCCTTGAGCATGTCTGGTATATCTGGATGATATCACCGTTCACAGGAGGTCTGAACGAGAGGGTATGCGCAGTTTGGAACTTGGATACATCGACGGTAGCATTAACCATTGTCGATCGCTAGGTGTGCCTTCGGCGAGCTCCCGACCAACTCAACTCAGAGAGCGCTTTGCTTCGCAGAGTTTGTAGGCTATTCGGAGTAGATGAAACACGGCATATAGCCTATCACACACGGGGCGATGGACAGGTGGAATGGAGAAACCGGTCCCTCAAAAGTCTCCTCAGAGTCATCACAGAGTAGAGTGTCGCCGAGTGCGACCTAGCTATACCGAAATGTATGTTAGCCTACCGCAGTGCTATCCATTCGTCGACCGATCAAACCCCACATTTCCTGTGGACCGGGCGAGAACTGAGATTACCCTCAGATGCCCGATTGCCCGCTACGCAGCAAATGCAACTCCCAGTTGCGCAATATATAAGTAACAATCTTGATACACTTCGGCTGGCTCACCAGATCGCACGAACACATCTGGAGATATGTTACAGACATCAGAAAGACTATCATGATAAGAAGGTTTCCGGAGCTCACCTGGAGGTCGGCGAAAGAGTGAGGCTGCATAACACGGTTCCAAATACGCGAGTGCCAGAGAAGATGCAAAAACAGTGGAAAGAGCTTTTGCACAGCTTGATTTCGTCATATCTTGAAGGCCGAACCCAAACTCTTAAAACAGGAGAACACTGCCAAAACCCACAACCAGGGACTAGTGGGGTCATTTAAGGAAGTGTTTTAGGACCGATGCTGTTCTTCATGTATAAAAATGCTGTATACAACGCTATAAAACGTGGTAAACCCTTTCTGTTCGCTGACTTTATAAATCGTCCACACATTCCCACAGATGACAACTTTGTCATCTGTTTACAGAAATTACGACACGACCTGCCATCATTGGAGTCGTGATGCAGAACATGGCTCATGACGTTTTCAGCAGAAAAAATCGCACATTATGCCTCATAGACTTCAAGTATCCAACGGGTTTGTTTCATTAGATGCTCATCATATTGACACCGCCAAATCCGTTCGATAGTTAGGGATGTGGTACCTCAAATTCAATTTTTCCCAAAAAGTACTTATTCAGGTTGCAAAATCTGGAAGAAAAACAGCGTGTTACAAGGAGTCAGTCGGTCTACCAAATGCGAAGCTGGCTGTTCACGAACTTGGTTGTCGACCTCAACTCGACCTCGACTCGATTCGACCTTCATCCACCGTCACCTAAGCGAATCTGATGAGTTCGGGTTGGCATATCCCAACGATCATTCACCAGAGGTTTGTTGAGATATTCATTCTTATTTACCTATAGTGACGTTGTTGAACGATTGATGTTGATAAAATTTCATTCTCACACTTCTGTGTACACTGATACACTCGGACGCGACCATTACAACGTTCGCCGTCCATTTTCAGCACAGCTCCCTATATGGCCTAAGGAACAAAGTTCCCACTTTGCCAGCAATGTTAGCTCGAAAAAGGGTATGCGCCAACTTCTTTATTGTAAAATATTCCTTTATTCTCTTGCTCTCCGAACCACCAAATCGGAACCAATAACACCATTCAACGTTTTAAGAAGGACATGGAGAGCCATCTCGAATGAGAATAAAGACATATAGGCGAACATATGTTTTCGATAATTCATCTTCAGGCCGGTACAATTATATAAGGAGTTAATAGAGTTAGATCGAGATATCGATCAGACTTATTACAGAGAAACTAGGTCACTGGTCAGTCAATTGGCGATGGCTTGATTGGTCGGTTACGTCACGCTTGTCCATTGGTTTGACCGCGCAGGTTGACCATCGATCCGATGGATTTGTGGCCATGGTAGGTGGAGCGCCTGAACAAACCGTTTTTGGTGACATAATATCGGGTCAAGCAGCCTAAATCCAATAGGTTCGGCAGTACAGGGTTCCAGTTCGGACTGCTTTTGATGAGTTGCCGGGTACGCGGTATACCACTTGGAGGGTTGAGCAGTTTACAGTTGGTGCCCGCTTCCCATCAGATGAACTAAAATAGCACTGTTGGCCAATTAGGATTTTTGTGCCCCTGCCACTGTGGATGTTGCTCTCTGATTCGCTTCGAGAGTTCTCTCGACGTTTACCGAATATAATCTTATCAGCAGGAGCAAGTGAATGAGTAGATACACATAGATGAGGTCTGAACTGTCAGTCTATCTTTGTTATAAAATCTGAGAATTGGGTATGTGGAGAATTGAATACGGAGTTCAGCTGTAGCGTAGGTCCTGCTAATTGTCTGGTTGAGCCTATTTGTCAGCCATTCTGCGGCATTGTCACCTTTGAACGGCACGCGAATAAACACAGGCTTCTTTCTTACGTCATGCACTTCAGGTTTAGGTGATATTCTGATCATATTTCTGATGATAAATCGTTCCGGGTAGCCGTTATCATGAAGTACGTTCTTTATGAATTCGAGTTCACTTTCTAACGTATCGCTGAACATATTTTGTATGCTCCATCAGCCAGGCAGCGCACTAGATCACGTTTTTTTTCAGGGGTACAAAATTGTGAAAGTTTGTGTACTGACCTGTCCATGTATTCTTGCGATGAATTCTGCGTTGAATAGTTCCGTCTATTCGTCGATGTAAACGAACATCTAGGAAAGATATCTCGTTTCCGATCTCCTCCTCAAGTGTAAACTTAACTGACTGGTGGGCGCGATTGAATGTGTCGAGTACTGTGTGCATATTGGTATCCGAACTGGCTACGATAAATATATCGTCTACGTATCGGTGGTATTGACTGAACTGGCTGATGGTGGATTGAAGCGCGGTGCGTTCAAGCTTCCCATGATTATATCAGCCAAGAGAGGTTCTGGCGGGGAGCCCGTTGCTACGTCATCTCTCCGTCTATGCAGCAAACCGTTGAATAACACTTGTACATCGAATGTGCAGCAGAGCAGGAGGTCTTCCAATTTCAGTGGTGATAAACCAATGTCGATTCCCGGTCTCAGACAGGTAATCACAAATAAAATTGACGGTTTCTAGCAGCGGTACGTTCGTGAATAACGACACTACGTCTAATGAGCATGATTTCTGTGAATTCATGTTAACATTCTGTATGCAGTCGACAAATTCAAACGTATCACGTAGACTGAGCGGGGCAATCGCTTTTCGGACGGGTTCAAGCAGTTTCACTAGCCACTTCGCAGTTGAGTGGTAAGGCGAATTCATCATATCAAGTATTGGACGAACCGGTACACCAGGTTTGTGGACTTTTGGTAGTCCGTAGAGACGGGGTATAGTAGAACCCTGTGGTCGTAGTTGCTCATAAGTCGCGGGGGTTATCAGCTTTTCGTCCTTCAAAGACTTAAGGCACTTAGTGATCTGTTGTTCGGCATACTCAGTTTTGTCCCTTTCGTTGGCAACTCTACGAAACTTGGTCTGGTCTGCAAGAATATCATTCAATTTCTCGATGTAATCGCTTCTATTCAGGAATGACAATTCCAGCTCCTTTATCTGGTCTGCTGAGGAGGATATCTGGATTCTGTTGAAGCATCTTCAATGAATCCATGTGCTCCTTAGTTAAAGGCCCTCTCTGTCTCGATGTACGCTTACAGTATAGCTGGCAGCAGTTAACAAGTGTAGTTTTAAATAACTCAAGGTCATCTAGCGAACGCGGGGTTAAATCTTGCGTCTGACCGAAAAGATTCTCAAATTGCACCTCAAGTTCTAGACGTTCTTTCTTACGTTGTGGGCAACAAAACTTAGAACCGAGTGAGAGCGCCTCGATTGTAACGCGATCAAGATTTAAATTGGAAAAGTTGTGTACGTACCGTTCTGGTTGACTTGGAAATTCTGCTTGAGGCCTGGAAGAGCAGAGACTGCGCGATAGTGAAGCTCGTTTCTTCCGAGCCCATCTGTCTTTGTTAATCTTCTGATGTCCTTTTTGAATGTGGTCCAGGAAACATTCAGCTTTCACTTACATAAAACGTACCCACTCAACCAAACTTAGTTAGGACAAAAACGAGAGAGAAAAACAGGATGGTAGCTAACGTATTACATGAATGTTTATTTGTACTAACCTTTCCACTCTGGTTGACCATCAGAGAATAGCTATCGACATCCGATATTTACGGCTGGACTGACTAGCATACGAAAATTCTCCATGGACAACTGAACAAAATACTCTCCAATTTCACCTTGCGTAAGTGCATTTAAACACCACTTAACAACTCATGCTGTCTTTCCCGCCTCAAACCCTACGAGTCTGTTACCCGTTTTCTGCTGATAATATAGATTGTAGCTTGGACACTGACGCTTTGAAACAAAGACTCCGTGAGGAATTTCTAATTATCACTTTATAATCGTTCTCGACGTAGCTGCTGGTCACTCAGTCAGCGCGAAATACTACGATCGTCTGCCAATATTATACACTTCGTTGAAGAAAAACCGAAAGCAACAACATCGCATGAAGTTTCTGTCAAGAAAATATTACACATACATTATTTGCCATATAAAATGTGACCACTCCACAATTCCCTATTCGACACGTGAGTGATCTCTCAGCGTTCCCTGAGTGATCGTTAAGTGTGCTGAGTGGAACATTTTGAAATCGTCCACACATTCCCACAGATGACAACTTTGTCATCTGTTTACAGAAATTACGACACGACCCTGCCATCATTGGAGTCGTGATGCAGAACATGGCTCATGACGTTTTCAGCAGGAAAAAATCGCACATTATGCCTCATAGACTTCAAGTATCCAACGGGTTTGTTTCATTAGATGCTCATCATATTGACACCGCCAAATCCGTTCGATAGTTAGGGATGTGGTACCTCAAATTCAATTTTTCCCAAAAAGTACTTATTCAGGTTGCAAAATCTGGAAGAAAAACAGCGTGTTACAAGGAGTCAGTCGGTCTACCAAATGCGAAGCTGGCTGTTCATGAACTTAGTTGTCGACCCTCAACTCGACCTCGACTCGATTCGACCTTCATCCACCGTCACCTAAGCGAATCTGATGAGTTCGGGTTGGCATATCCCAACGATCATTCACCAGAGGTTTGTTGAGATATTCATTCTTATTTACCTATAGTGAACGTTGTTGAACGATTGATGTTGATAAAATTTCATTCTCACACTTCTGTGTACACTGATACACTCGGACGCGACCATTACAACGTTCGCCGTTCATTTTCAAAACAGCTCCCCATATGTCCTAAGGAACAAGGGTTCCACTTTGCCAGCCCTGTTAGCTCGGAAAAAGATACGCGCCAACTTCTTCATTGTAAAATATTCCTATATTTGGATTAAGCTTCCGAACCAAATCGGAACCAATAACACCATTCAACGTTTTAAGAAGGACATGGAGAGCCATCTCAAATCAGAATAAAGACATATAGGCGAACATATGTTTTCGATAATTCATCTTCAGGCCGGTACAATTATATAAGGAGTTAATAGAGTTAGATCGAGATATCGATCAGACTTATTACAGAAAT